>CM074718.1:42188515-42433515 GCA_037306005.1 Rhinophrynus dorsalis
GTCCCACTGGTAGCCTTAGAACCACATATACTGACCCCCAACCTTGTCCTACTGGTAGCCTTAGAACATCATATACTGACCCCCAGCCTTGTCCTACTGGTAGCCTTAGAACCACACATACTAACCCCCAGCCTTGTCCTACTGGTAGCCTTAGAACCACACATACTAACCCCCAGCCTTGTCCTACTGGTAGCCTTACAACCACACATACTAACCCCCAGCCTTGTCCAACTGGTAGCCTTAGAACCACACATACTAACCCCCAGCCTTGTCCTACTGGTAGCTTTAGAACCACACATACTAACCCCCAGCCTTGTCCTACTGGTAGCCTTAGAACCACACCTACTGGCCCCCAGCCTTGTCCCACTGATAGCCTTAGAACCACACATACTGACATTTCAGTCTTGTCTCTCACTGGTAGCCTTAGAACCACACATACTGACATCTCAGTCTTGTCCCACTGGTAGTCTTAGAACCACACCTACTGACCCCCAGCCTTGTCCCAGTGGTAGCCTTAGAACCACACATACTGACATTTCAGTCTTGTCTCTCACTGGTAGCCTTAGAACCACACATACTGACATCTCAGTCTTGTCCCACTGGTAGCCTTAGAACCACATATACTGACCCCCAACCTTGTCCTACTGGTAGCCTTAGAACATCATATACTGACCCCCAGCCTTGTCCTACTGGTAGCCTTAGAACCACACATACTAACCCCCAGCCTTGTCCTACTGGTAGCCTTAGAACCACACATACTAACCCCCAGCCTTGTCCAACTGGTAGCCTTAGAACCACACATACTAACCCCCAGCCTTGTCCAACTGGTAGCCTTAGAACCACACATACTAACCCCCAGCCTTGTCCTACTGGTAGCCTTAGAACCACACATACTAACCCCCAGCCTTGTCCTACTGGTAGCTTTAGAACCACACATACTAACCCCCAGCCTTGTCCTACTGGTAGCCTTACAAACACACATACTAACCCCCAGCCTTGTCCCACTGATAGCCTTAGAACCACACATACTGACATCTTAGTCTTGTCCCACTGGTAGCCTTAGAACCACATATACTGACCCCCAACCTTGTCCTACTGGTAGCCTTAGAACATCATATACTGACCCCCAGCCTTGTCCTACTGGTAGCCTTAGAACCACACATACTAACCCCCAGCCTTGTCCTACTGGTAGCCTTAGAACCACACATACTAACCCCCAGCCTTGTCCAACTGGTAGCCTTAGAACCACACATACTAACCCCCAGCCTTGTCCTACTGGTAGCTTTAGAACCACACATACTAACCCCCAGCCTTGTCCTACTGGTAGCCTTACAACCACACATACTAACCCCCAGCTTTGTCCCACTGATAGCCTTAGAACCACACATACTGACATCTTAGTCTTGTCCCACTGGTAGCCTTAGAACCACACATAATAACCCCCATCCTTGTCCTACTGGTAGCCTTAGAACCACACATACTAACCCCCAGCCTTGTTCTACTGGTAGCCTTAGAACCGCACATACTAACCCCCAGCCTTGTCCTACTGGTAGCCTTAGAACCACACATACTAACTCCCAGCCTTGTCCTACTGGTAGCCTTAGAACCGCACATACTAACCCCCAGCCTTGTCCTACTGGTAGCCTTAGAACCACACATAATAACCCCCAGCCTTGTCCTACTGGTAGCCTTACAACCACACATACTAACCCCCAGCCTTGTCCCACTGATAGCCTTAGAACCACACATACTGACATCTTAGTCTTGTCCTACTGGTAGCCTTAGAACCACACATACTAACCCCCACCCTTGTCCTACTGGTAGCCTTAGAACCACACATACTAACCCCCAGCCTTTTCCTACTGGTAGCCTTAGAACCACACATACTAACCCCCAGCCTTGTCCTACTGGTAGCCTTAGAACCACACATACTGACCCTCAGCCTTGTCCTACTGGTAGCCTTAGAACCACACATACTAACCCCCAGCCTTGTCCTACTGGTAGCCTTAGAACCACACATACTAACCCCCAGCCTTGTCCCACTGATAGCCTTAGAACCACACATACTGACATCTTAGTCTTGTCCCACTGGTAGCCTTAGAACCACATATACTGACCCCCAACCTTGTCCTACTGGTAGCCTTAGAACATCATATACTGACCCCCAGCCTTGTCCTACTGGTAGCCTTAGAACCACACATACTAACCCCCAGCCTTGTCCTACTGGTAGCCTTAGAACCACACATACTAACCCCCAGCCTTGTCCAACTGGTAGCCTTAGAACCACACATACTAACCCCCAGCCTTGTCCTACTGGTAGCTTTAGAACCACACATACTAACCCCCAGCCTTGTCCTACTGGTAGCCTTACAACCACACATACTAACCCCCAGCTTTGTCCCACTGATAGCCTTAGAACCACACATACTGACATCTTAGTCTTGTCCCACTGGTAGCCTTAGAACCACACATAATAACCCCCATCCTTGTCCTACTGGTAGCCTTAGAACCACACATACTAACCCCCAGCCTTGTTCTACTGGTAGCCTTAGAACCGCACATACTAACCCCCAGCCTTGTCCTACTGGTAGCCTTAGAACCACACATACTAACCCCCAGCCTTGTCCTACTGGTAGCCTTAGAACCGCACATACTAACCCCCAGCCTTGTCCTACTGGTAGCCTTAGAACCACACATAATAACCCCCAGCCTTGTCCTACTGGTAGCCTTACAACCACACATACTAACCCCCAGCCTTGTCCCACTGATAGCCTTAGAACCACACATACTGACATCTTAGTCTTGTCCTACTGGTAGCCTTAGAACCACACATACTAACCCCCACCCTTGTCCTACTGGTAGCCTTAGAACCACACATACTAACCCCCAGCCTTTTCCTACTGGTAGCCTTAGAACCACACATACTAACCCCCAGCCTTGTCCTACTGGTAGCCTTAGAACCACACATACTGACCCTCAGCCTTGTCCTACTGGTAGCCTTAGAACCACACATACTAACCCCCAGCCTTGTCCTACTGGTAGCCTTAGAACCACACATACTAACCCCCAGCCTTGTCCTACTGGTAGCCTTACAACCACACATACTAACCCCCAGCCTTGTCCCACTGATAGCCTTAGAACCACACATACTGACATCTTAGTCTTGTCCTACTGGTAGCCTTAGAACCACACATACTAACCCCCAGCCTTGTCCTACTGGTAGCCTTAGAACCACACATACTAACCCCCACCCTTGTCCTACTGGTAGCCTTACAACCACACATACTAACCCCCAGCCTTGTCCTACTGATAGCCTTAGAACCACACATACTAACCCCCAGCCTTGTCCTACTGATAGCCTTAGAACCACACATACTAACCCCCAGCCTTGTCCTACTGGTAGCCTTAGAACCACGCATACTAACCCCCAGCCTTGTCCCATTGGTTGCCTTACAACCACACATATACTGATCCCCCCTCCCAAGTCTTTTCCCACTGCACCACACATACTGAGTGTACTACCCAGAGCCGGATCATCCATTAGGACAACCTAGGCTACTGCCTAGGGCCCAGGGCAACATGAGGGGCCCTGGTTGCAAGAGATGAATCACAAACACCCTGCTGTTGCTGCCACAAACATATTGTGTCAGATGCCCTTTTAGTTGAAAGACACCAGCACCATCCAGTTGCTCCCAATTCCGTTATAGCCAAAAAAACAGTGCCTGCTAACGGCACTCTGTGTCAGAAGCACCAGATCAAAAGATGTGGGGCCCCAAAATGCTACCTTGCCTAGGGCCCTATGGAGCCTTAATCCGTCTCTGGTACTACCCCAGTTTATTTGCTGGAATTCTTAGGCATAGGCAGCAAACAGCAAAGTTTTAGTCTTTAGATGTTTTGCATTGTACTCTCCACTACAATGAAAGCAATGTATTAAACAAAGTATAGCCATTTCCCTGTGCATGCTATGAACCTCGCATTAAGGGCTTTCTGGCAACAAAGTCTTAACACTGGCAGAGATTCTCCACTGGAATGCACTACAGTACTTGTATGCTTTACTACATAACCTGCAGAGCAGCCACTAGAGTTCTTGTAATTCCTCACTTATAAAGCAAGTTCACCCTATTGATAAATATATTAATGCACAGCAAGGAAAACTTTGTCACTCCAGAATGGCTGGTTGAGGATGGTGGAGTGGTAAAGTTTGCTTAGTTATGTGCTAATGGACAACCAAATGAGAAATAAATGTTTGTCCATTAGCTCAATGATAACAGACCCCTAATAGGGCCAACATGCTAATCTCATTTGGGAGGTTATTCTTGTTATTGAACTCAGAGCATTCATCTACTTGTTCCTTCCCATCTGTCGAGTCCAACAGAAACTCTACTCCTTGAGAAATGTTGCTTGGATTGAATGTTCTGTGGAGACAGGAGCTGAATTACCATTGGAACAGCAGGTGCAAAGCACTGGGGACCAGCCAACAACTTTTCATTGTTCGCTATGGTGCAGTTTGTTTGGTCGACAATTGTTCCAGTTCTTTTTAAACCTTTGCGTGCCAGAGAGGTATCCAATGTATTGCGGTACCTTTCTGGCACTCAAAGGGATAAAGGGATAAAAGCAGCTCCAATTAATCTTCATACTATTTGGGCCATGGAGAGTGTTATTTCAATACTGTCAGAGTTGTAGTTCAAGAGTAATTGAATGATAAAGTATCCCCTTCCCGCCCCTTTTACTGATGTAACACTGCTCACCTCAGGGCAGCAAGACTGTCCTGATGGATCACAGAGAGGGACAATCTTCAGTGAGCATAAGGAAAAACCTGAAAAATCCTGTCAAGGAGGGCAGAGTTTTCATTGTTCTTACAGTAAGAAGCTTGTCCCTTGCTATGACTTATGAACAAATGGGATTGCACTGACTGCATATAGCAAAATATCCCTAAGGTCAAAAAGCTAAAATAGCCAAGGTGCACTAAAGGGTAAATAACATGAAACACAAGAAAAAAAGAAAAAAAAGGGTGGAAAAAGAAAGCCAACCAGCAGAAAAAACTGCCAGGAAGCACCACTCTTATCTCCTTAAAGAAACCCAATCATATAGGCACACTATAGGGATCAAAAATAATAATAGACAATTTTATTAATAATACATAATACAAAATGGGCACATAAAATCAATTAAAAACAAAACTGTTCAGGAGTGTGATAATACACAGACAGATGCTCCCTATAAATAATAAATCCCATACTGATACCATATCAAACAATAAGTATCATGCATTCTTCAAAAATAGATACATAAAACAGTTCACAGAATAGTATCGTAACAACCAATGGTCTTGAATGCAAAGGTACTTATCTGTATGGGAAATAGAAACATGAGGGAACTTCTCAAACAATCCAGTGTCACTCCCAAACTCCCAACACCCTACGCGTATCGCCACTAAAGATGGCTTCGTCAGGTACAGATAAGTACCTTTGCATTCAAGACCATTGGTTGTTACGATACTATTCTGTGAACTGTTTTATGTATCTACTAGTTGAACAGCCCGTTACACGGGCCACAGTGCCTCTGGCAGCCGGTCGCGGGGCAGTCACGTGCAGCAGAGACTGCCCGTGCCACTGCTGATACAGAGCTGGACGCTCCTTCGGAGCGCCCAGCTCTGTATCAACCACGGCGCGGGCAGTCTGTACTGCGCATGACTGCCGCACACGCAGCAGTGTGTACTGCACATGTCGGGCGTTACACACAACTTAGCGAATTATTATATAGGATTTTTGAAGAATGCATGATACTTATTGTTTGATATGGTATCAGTATGGGATTTATTATTTATAGGGAGCATCTGTCTGTGTATTATCACACTCCTGAACAGTTTTGTTTTTAATTGATTTTATGTGCCCATTTTGTATTATGTATTATTAATAAAATTGTCTATTATTATTTTTGATCCCTAGAGTGTGCCTATATGATTGGGTTTCTTTAAGGAGATAAGAGTGGTGCTTCCTGGCAGTTTTTTCTGCTGGTTGGCTTTCTTTTTCCACCCTTTTTTTTCTTTTTTTTCTTGTGTTCCTTGCTATGACTTGTCCGGTCAAGAGACCAGATTCCACATGTGAGGGGAGGCAGCTTACACTAGGTAAAAGGGGAGAGAGGGGGATACTTTATCATTCAATTACTCTTGAACTACAACTCTGACATTATTGAAATAACACTCTCCATGGCCCAAATACTATGAAGATTAATTGGCTGCTGTTTTTGTGAATCATTACAATCCCTTTAATACATCAGTGTGCAAGAGTTAAAGGAAAACATAGTTACAAAATGTTATGTAGGTTCTTCTTTAATAGTATTACAGTGAGAGGAATATAATACATATGTTCACGTGATATTGATTAAACCATATTCTACATATGATATTTGTATAATGCAAAAGAAATCAAGATGCACTTTGGTGTTGTAAAAGTTGTTTTTTCCAGTATGAACATTTCAGTGTCAAGAAACAAACAATTTCTTTGGAGCTGCGTATTGAGGGTTTTTTTTGCCTTCTTTTGGATCAATAATGGTAAACAGGAATAGGAAAAGGGTTGAACTTCATGGATGCAAGTATTTTTTCAACCTAAATTACTATGTATCTATTAAAAACTAATTACAGATTATTAGTGTTGACTATCCTCATAGCATTTAGACAGAGGCAGAAGGTTTGTAACCCTTTGAGTGCCAGAGGTTGTCCAACCTGTTGAGTCTACCCTCTGGCATTAAAGGGTTAAAGAAGTGTACAGTATGAGTCATATGTTCTTAGAACCAGAGCAAAATAGTCACATTGTACAGACTGAATGTTACGGTGGTCTTGTGCAGGAGATATCTCTAGCATTCCAGGCAGGGACAGGCTGGTGCAGGGGGCAAGAGAGTTGCCCCCCAGTCTAGTCTAGTTTTCAGGTGCATGTGAGATGCTTCCATCCATTGTCAGTGTAGATGAAAAGGTCTATCGCTTTTTCTGTTTGGAGATGTGGGCCAGCTCCTTTCCTGGTCAGATAGACATGAGGCTGAGTTTGTGTATCTTATATAATGACTAGTTTAAAAGCCCATATACACGGGCCACAGTGCCACCCAGCAGCCTCAGCTGGTGCCCGGAGCCTCTCTGCTCACTGCCCGCAGTGCAGTCATGCGCAGTACAGACTGCCCGAACACGCAGCGGCTAATAGGGAGTGGAGCTCTCCGAATTAGGACCAGAGTCCTCTCAGCACACCTTCCTGGGACCACGCGGGCAGTCTGTACTGCACATGACAGCAGCTTGCAAAGTCTCTCCTGCGCATGATGGCTTCTGACAAACATCCTAGTGAATTATTATATAGGATACAGTGTAGACCTTGAACATACAGAAAGGATGTCTTTTATGGGGTTACGGCCCACATCTCTAGACAGTAAAAAGAGCAGGGATGAGGAACTTGTGGCCCATATGTGTCTGCAAAATGCAGGTCTCGTCAACCTCTGCCAGGCATTGGCTCTTGAAGGATGGTGGGATTTGTGGTCTGGCATCCCTATCTGCGTGGTGCCTCCTGTTGACCATCACTGCATATGGAAGTAGCATGAACCTGGGGATGGAGCCTCCTAGTTGGGTTGGAGGATGTGGGAGTTCTAGATCAGTGGTTCTCAACTCCTGTCCTCAGGACCCACTAACAGGCCAGGATTTGATGATTTCCTTGTTAGAACACAGGTGAGTTAATCAATGTGAATGAGCCTCTGATCACCACACCTGTGTTCTAGCAGAGAAATCCCTAAGTCCTGGACTGTTAGTGGGTCCTGAGGTCAGGAGTTAAGAAACACTGTTCTAGATACATAATGAGTCCTCACTAGTGTTGAGCGAGCACCCCGATGCTCGGGTGCTCGGGTGCTCTGACCGAGCACCCCCTGAGGCTCGAGTGCTCGGCCGAGCACCCGAGCCCCATTGAAATGAATGGGGCGACACCAGGCACCCCCTGCTCTGATGAGGGGAGGGTGCCTGGTCAATGCCCCCTTCATCTCCGCTATGCCCCCTTCATCTCCGAATGCCCCCTTCATCTCCGCAATGTCCCCCTTCATCTCCGCTATGCCCCTCTTCCACAATGTGCCCCTTCATCTCCGCTATGCCCCTCTTCCACAATGTGCCCCTTCATCTCCGCTATGCCCCTCTTCCACAATGTCCCCCTTCATCTCCTCTATGGCATAGAGGAGATGAAGGGGGACATTGTGGAAGAGGGGCATAGCGGAGATGAAGGGGCACATTGTGGAAGAGGGGCATAGCGGAGATGAAGGGGGACATTGTGGAAGACGGGCATAGCGGAGATGAAGGGGGACATTGTAGAAGAGGGGCATAGATAGGGTTGCCACCTTTTCCTAAAAAAAATACCGGCCATAGCTGTGTGAGGGCGGAGTCACAAGTGGGAGGAGCTACAAAAGGGGCAGAACCACTCAATGATGCATGACCACTGTCAGACTAAGCACTCTCTCTTGGACCAAGCACACTCTCTCTCTCAGACTAAGCTCTCTCTCTCTCAGACTAAGCACTCTCTCTCTCACAGACTAAGCACTCCCTCTCTCAGACTAAGCATTCTCTCTCTCTCAGACTAAGCACTCTCTCTCTCTCAGACTAAGCACTCTCTCTCTCAGACTAAGCACTCTCTCTCTCACAGACTAAGCACTCTCTCTCTCAGACTAAGCTCTCCCACCCTGATTTATATTTAACTCTTTGAGCGGCAGTGATGTGTCAGAGTCTGACACATTGCAGTACCAATCTGTCCTTCAAAGTGTTGAACACAAAATTGATTAAATTCACAGTTCACTCACTGATATGTAAATGGTGTAATTCGTTAATATGGCTGCTAAACCAACAAATAAGTGACCATAATATGCGACAACCTCTCTAGTCCCGACTATGGTAAATGGAAGGGGTAGGCAAACTTTGGCTCCCCAGATTTTGGGAACTACCACACTCATCAATCCCAACCAGCCTACACATGGTATATGTCACAGCAGTATGTAATCATAACAACAGCAGTATAAACTCAATGGAAATCTGACAGCCAGAAGTGTCGGTGAGCATGTATCAGAGTAAGGTGCCCAAGTAACCATCCTCCTAAGGTGCCTGACGGGTGTCTCCCTTCCTTCCTCTGAACTCACCACCTCCCGGACTCTGCTATTGAACTCCCCACGTGGGCGGTTCCTCTTCATTATGTTGGTCTCAGGCAATGACACCCCCAGCTCCTTACTCCGTGTCTTTCTGTCTTAACGCTAGCTCCAACATATTTCCGACGGCTACACTGGTTCCTGCAATGGGGTTTCCGCTGCTCATCAACTGCTAGTAGCTATTGCTGTGTTGTATTCATTGGCGGTAAAAGTGAAACCAAAAGCTTGGTATATTGCCGCAATGACTTTTTTATAGTAGCTAGAGAAAACACTCCAACTGTATTTTATTCCAGGTAGAGACTTGGATGTAGGGCTGCAACTAACGATTATTTTGATAATCGATTAGTTGACCGATTATTTTTTCGATTAATCGAATAAAAAACCCAATATGCTAATTTTTCATTATTTAAAATGATTTAATGAACAAACTGAGTGTTAAAAACAAACAGCAGAATAAAAAACTTTACACATTTAACATGCGTCATTGTTATTATTTTACTATGGGGTCTATGCACCTCTTTCTCCCCCTTGCATCTCTATTTCTCCCCCCTTGCACCTCTATTTCTCCCCCCTTGTGCCTCTCTTTCTCCCCCTTGTACTTCTTCCTCCCCATGTACTTCTTTCTCCCCCATGTACTCCTTTCTCCCCCTTGTGCCTCGCTTTCTCCCCCATGTACTTCTTTCTCCCCCCTGTGCCTCTCTTTCTCCCCCTTGTACTTCTTTCTGCCCCATGTGCCTGTTTCTCCCCCATGTACTTCTTTCTCCCCCTTGTGCCTCTCTTTCTCCCCCTTGTACTTCTTTCTCCCCCATGTGCCTCTCTTTCTCCCCCCATGTACTTCTTTCTCCCCCATGTGCCTCTCTTTCTCCCCCCATGTACTTCTTTCTCCCCCATGTGCCTCTCTTTCTCCCCCCATGTACTTCTTTCTCCCCCATGTGCCTCTCTTTCTCCCCCCATGTACTTCTTTCTCCCCCTTGTGCCTCTCTTTCTCCCCCCATGTACTTCTTTCTCCCCCTTGTGCCTCTCTTTCTCCCCCTTGTGCCTCTCTTTCTCCCCCTTGTACTTCTTTCTCCCCCTTGTGCCTCTTTCTCCCCCATGTACTTCTTTCTCCCCCTTGTGCCTCTCTCTTTCTCCCCCATGTACTTCTTTCTACCCCATGTGCCTCTCTTTCTCCCCCTTGTGCCTCTCTTTCTCCCCCATGAACTTCTTTCTCCCCCTTGTGCCTCTCTTTCTCCCCCTTGTACTTCTTTCTCCCCAATGTACTTCTTTCTACCCCATGTGCCTCTTTCTCCCCCTTGTGCCTCTCTTTCTCCCCCATGTACTTTCTCCCCCTTGTGCCTCTCTTTCTCCCCCATGTACTTTCTCCCCCTTATGCATCTCTTTCTCCCCCATGTATTTTCTCCCCCATGTGTCTCTTTCTCCCCCCTTGCGTCTCTTTCTCCCCCCTTGCACCTCTCTTTCTCCCCTTTGTACCTCTCTTCCTCTAGACTGTCGCTCTCCTGGTCACTGCTGCACTTGCTGCCGGTCACCTGTGGCTGGCTGTCTCTGAGTTCCCTCCTGCCCGCCCGCATCATCACGTGCCCCTGCGGGCCGTGATGACATACAGACAGAGAAGAGGAAGAGGGCAGAGGCACCGGAAGAGAAGTGCTTGCTGCCAGACAGTAACGATCAGTCTGCTGGCAGCAAGCGCTTCTCTTCCAGTGCCTCTGCCCTCTTCCTCTTCTCTGTCTGTATGTCATCACGGCCCGCAGGGGCGCGTGATGATGCGGGCGGATAGGATTGGGAAGTGCAGGTTGACACTGGTGGCGGCGGCAGTCTGTTGTTGCAGACTGATTAGTTTTTGCAGCCCTACTTGCACAGAAATACCGGCTTTTTCAATTGCCGGTATAGTCCTTATACCGGCACCGGCCCCAGTGCGCCAATTACCGGCCCTGCCGGTAAAATACCGGCCGGGTGGCAACCCTAGGCATAGAGTCTATGCCCCTCTTCCACAATGTCCCCCTTCATCTCCGCAATGCCCCCTTCATCTCCGCAATGCCCCCGTACCTCCAGTCCCTGGTGGTCCAGCGGAGCGTCTTCGGATCTGTGCCTCTTCCGGCACAGATCCCCGCCACCCGAACATGGCGGGAGAGCACATGGCGGTACTCGACGAGTACCGCCATGTGCCGAGCAGAGCGATGCTCGAGCCGATCCGAGCATCGGCCGAGCACGCTCGCTCATCACTAGTCCTCACCTGATAGATTCTTGTGGTTATTTGGGATATGGATGTTGTAGCTAGAGGTTCATTGTCTCAGCCTACTGAAATTTGCTGACAGCAGCAGAGGAATCCAATGGGACATTTTATTTGTTCCCCTAAGGTGGAGTTGGTTTGCTCCGGGAATTACTCCACTTTACTTTTAAACAAAAGGCCCAATGAGTTATGTTTCACGCTAGTAAGAAATATTCATACTTTTAGACATTTTGGTTGGTTACAATAATAATGATATAAATTGTTTCCACTCAAAGGGAGAGGAAAACAGAAAAAGAGAGAAATTCAAAGCAGATGGGATAAGGCTGATGAGTCTGTATGCATGGTTCTATAGCTACCAGTGCCATAGGACGAGGCTGGGGGGCAGTATATGTGGTTCTGTGGCTACCAGTGCAGTGGGATAAGGCTGATGAGTCTGTATGTATGGTTCTATGGCTACCAGTGCCATAGGACAAGGCTGGGGGGCAGTATATGTAGTTCTATCGCTACCAGTGCAGTGGGATAAGGCTAATGAGTCTGTATGTATGGTTCTATGGCTACCAGTGCCATAGGACAAGGCTGGGGGGCAGTATATGTAGTTCTATCGCTACCAGTGCAGTGGGATAAGGCTGATGAGTCTGTATGTATGGTTCTATGGCTACCAGTGCCATAGGACAAGGCTGGGGGGGCAGTATATGTGGTTCTATCGCTACCAGTGCAGTGGGATAAGGCTGATGAGTCTGTATGTATGGTTCTATGGCTACCAGTGCCATAGGACAAGGCTGGGGGGGCAGTATATGTGGTTCTGTGGCTACCAGTGCAGTGGGATAAGGCTAATGAGTCTGTATGTATGGTTCTATGGCTACCAGTGCCATAGGACAAGGCTGGGGGGCAGTATATGTAGTTCTATCGCTACCAGTGCAGTGGGATAAGGCTGAGGAGTCTGTATGTATGGTTCTATGGCTACCAGTGCCATAGGACAAGGCTGGGGGGCAGTATATGTGGTTCTGTGGCTACCAGTGCAGTGGGATAAGGCTGATGAGTCTGTATGTATGGTTCTATGGCTACCAGTGCCATAGGACAAGGCTGGGCTGGGATTCAGGTGTTATTTTAGGCTACCAGCACTGTGGGACAAGGCTGGAGGTCCGTATGTGTGCCTCAGAAAATTTGCACTTTTTGAGGGAATTCCAATGTAAGGCAAAAAGTGCAGTTTTTCCCATTTTTCTCTTTTGAAACTTATGCCTGTAACCAAACCCAATGAACTGCAGAGCCAGCACTGCAATGAAAAACAGCAGACACATGCCACCACAGTCCGCTTTCTCCACATGATGGATCAGAGTGGCTCAGCCAGAATCAGCCTTTCAATCTATATATTAGAGTTACAAAACTAATTCTGACCTTTTCCATTTTCTCAATCCTTCTAGTGGGTCAAATGAAAACTATAATTATAGTTTTGCTATTTCATACCTCCCAAGTGTCCCTCTTTAAGAGGGACAGGACCTCATTTAGACCCAAATCCCACTGTCCCTCTTTCCTACCCTGATGTCCCTCTTTTTTAGAAGATCAGATTGGGTGGTATGTATATAAGTGTATCACATTACTCTACATCAAAAAAACTCACATTATTGTTTGTTTAAACATCGGTATATGTGTTTATAAATTAGTCTGTGTAAATAAGATACTTTGCTCTTGCCATAAGTTAATTATTAGGTTACATAAGAAGGTCTCAGTAGATCATGAAATAGCCCCTCCCACCAGCTACACCCCCAGCAATACCCCCCTAAAACACAAGTGTCCCTCTTTGGCAATTTTAAATGTTGGGTGGTATGCTATTTTATTCTCCTTTAAACACAGCCCTAATAATATATTAGACATTTTGTTCTTGTTTCAAAACTGTTCCAGTTTGTTTTGTTTTGATATTTTGTATTTGTGCTTGATTTGCTTGTGCAGGCTATTCTTATCTCTCTCCCCACTAAACAACAGCAGATTGTATCTTGCTTCAGTGCTGTAGAAACTAGAACCCCTGGGTCTATGAGGGAGATAAGCAGTAACTTCCCAGGAGATCCATGGTCCGTTAAGGTTAATGAGTCAGCAATAAGTAGGCCAGGCTGAACAGTTCTCCCATAACAATATCCCCAGACTGCAGCTGTTATCGAGAGGAAGCAGAAGCATATCATATGGCTGTCTAAAAGAAGGAACATCAACCCTTTGAGTGCAAGAGGGGTATGCAACACATTGCACTCAAAGGGTTAAAGGGATAGTAATGTTTCACAACAAAAGCAGCTCCAATTAATGTTCATAGTATTTGGGCCATGGATTGTGTTATTTCAATACTGTCAGAGTTGTAGTTCAAGAGTAATTGAATGATAAAGTATCCCCCTCCCACCCCTTTTGCTGATGTAACACTGCTCACCTCAGAGCAGCAAGACTGTCCAGATAGATCGCAGAGAGGGACAATCTTCAGTGAGAATAAGGAAAAACCTGTCAAGTGGTGCAGTGTTTTCCTTATGATCACAGTAAGAAGATTGTCCCTTTCTGTGAGCTGTCTGGTCTATGGAATGGATTCCACATCTGAGGGGAGGTGACTTACACTAGGTAAAAGGGGCAGGAGGGGGATACTTTATCATTCAATTACTCTTGTACTACAACTCTGACAGTAATGAAATAACACTCTCCATGGCCCGAATACTGTGAAGATTAATTGGAGCTGCTGTTTTTCTGAAACATTACTATCACTTTAAGGGCCGTATTCAGCTAAAATGATGCGATTCTGGTGCAAACCAACTGCAATATAGAGGGTCAAATGCATATTTGTATTGATTAAAATGGGGCTTTTAAACATCGGTTTGAAAAGCCGATTGCACATACTGATGTTTTTTTGTATTCGTATGGCATTATTATATGATACTTTTGTGTATTTTTAATAAATTGCTTACTACTATTGGAGGATCCCAAGTTTCATTTCCAGGGATTAAGCGACTGTAAAGGGGCAGTCTGATTTCACCCCGTTTTCTTTAGCTGGTTACATCTAATACCATCTACTCCACAAAGGCATTGTGAGTACCAGTTCAAGATCAGTCCAATACAGATATAAGACTGTTAAAGGAGATATCTGTTGGTGGTTTGCGCACTTCCTATTCACATGTTTATTTTAATTCTAAGGCTCCCAGCAAGTGTTGATGGGGGTTTTTAGAAGACGCAACATCCATCTTCTGGAGAGACTGAGTGGGGACAGTCAAATTCCCCCTTCTATGCATGCTGATCACTACTAGTGATCAAGAATATTGTGAGTACGGTGGTATATTGGTGGAAGTCCTTTATTGGCAATACATATTGCACCAGGGAGCAATGTTTTTCTCTTCTCATTTTCTTTTTACCATTTGCATGCTAGAGAAGTCTTCAGTGCATGCCTTGATGAACTGTCTAGTATACAAAAGGTTAAAAGTCCCATTTAAATCAATGGGATTTGGAGAAATGTCATTTCTAACACAGTAATACCACATAGCTTGCAATTGAAATGGAGCCACATTAGTTATACTACAGTGCTTACAACTGGATTGGAGCTACATTAGTGATACCAATGAGCTTAAAGGGATAGTAATACTTTATTATTACTATCCCACATATTGTAGATATTTGTAAAATAATTTAATAGCCCCCAGGTTCATCTCTCAAACCTTTATGGTGTGAGAGATAACTGAAGGCAAAGTTCCCCCCTCCCTCCCCCTTCCCTGAAGTCAGCATTGTGCTGACTGCAGGGATATCCGGTCTGACTTTCATCATGCGGCTCTGCAGCAGAGCCACAATAGCGTTACTGAAAAATAATTATTTCACTGAAATGGTCTTCTACATGTGCTTGCAAACCAAGCACAAACCAAGCACATGTAGAAGACCATTTCAGTAAAATAATTCTTTCACTAACGGGATCTCGGCTCAGCTGCAGAGCCGCAAGCCTGTCGTACGACAGACTTCCCCTGCAGTCAGTACAACGCTGACTTCAGGGAAGGGGGAGGGAGGGGGGAACTTTGGCCTCGGTTATCTCTCTAACCATAAAGGTTTGAGAGATGAACCTGGGGGCTATTACATTATTTTACAAATATGTACAATATGGGGGATAGTAATCATAAAGTATTACTATCCCTTTAGAATTGAAATGGAGCTACACTAGTGATACCAGAGAGCTAACAATTTAAATGGAGCTACACTAGGGATACCACAGAGCTTACAGTTGAAATGGAGCTACATTAGTGATATCGCAGAACGTATGATGGAAATGCAGATACATTAGTGTTACTTCTACTTTAAAACTTCACTGTTAGGGGTATTTGAGGACTAAGGAGGGGAAACACTTGCTTAGTGAACTACATGTGCATTATACAGTCAGGTTTGGGATTAGATTTTAGGGTTCTATTTTAGGGATCTAGGATTTTGATCCAGAGGGTCCCAAACTGTGCTTTAAAACAGTTTTTCTAACTAACTGTGGGGCACCTCTTCTACCAGCTTTCCCAGGGCAACTGCCCACTTTACCCAGTTGTTAAAATGCTGTGGACCTGGCCTACTAGTAATTCATAATAAGAGTAGGGTTGGGAACCACTGTGCTAACTGTAAGTTATCCCAGGCTGCTACTGCAGATGTGTCATCGAAGGTAGAGCAAAGTTCATCATGGTAGCGCTCACATCTTCATCGTCATAAATGAAGAAAAAGTAGTTTCTGCAAAAAAGTTTTCAGATGCTATAAAATATTTTCAAGTAAATATCCTGTTTATATTCCAAGAGCACACATTTTGTGTAACTGCAATGTTACATGCTGCCAGTAGATGGCATATATTTTGCAAAGAAAAAAACACTTGAATGAATGAAAAAAATAATTCTCTAGAAAGGTTTCATGCCTTAAACAAGCACATTAGAGAGCAGAGTTAAATTCAGTTAACTATAACCCTGAATTTCCATGCTTTTGTACACCTAAGTGAGAATTTTAATGTATGCTTTACAGTATATGTTTCGCTTTTAACCGTCTGAGTGCCATACACAACCCCTCTGGCACTCAAAGGGGGAGATTCACTAAGGTGTGATAAACAAGTGATATACAGAAGATGACGTCTCCAGTGATATAACTTCTCCAGTTCCTGTGTTATTCTATGGAGCCTATGCATTATGATCTCCAAAGCTGAAGAAATCTTAGTGCGTAAGCCTCCCCCGCACCGGAACAAGAGCGTCATTAAGGGGATAATAAATACTGTGGCCTTTTTCTTTCCAAGTGGTTGTTTTGTGTCTTCTCTTGGGTTGCAGTTGAGCCTATGGGGGTTTCTAGAGTATAGGTGTGTGCAGTCATGGAGGCACCTTTTTAAATATGTATAGGCAAATAATCCCCCATAAATTGTATCTATGTGTAAATGTTGATGTGCATGATCCAATTATTATTATTCTCCGTAAAATCTCGGGTATAATACGCATTATCAGGAAACATATAAACGATGTGAATCTTCCCCTGCGGGTGGCATGCTTGCATTCCTTCAATTGGCTTTCAGATCCTACCGGCTCCAGCCAATGGTAATGCCCTGTGAGAATCTGAAGGTCCTCACAGGGCAGTACCATAGCCGGAAGGAAGCGGGAGGCGAATGGAAGCGTGACGCCCGCAGGGGAAGATTCACATTGTTTGCATGTTTCCTGATAATGTTGAAAATGCGGGGACTTGTCTTTTGAAGAAAGTAAGTGGCATTTTAGAATCGGATAGCACCGGGGGAGAGAGGGAAGGGTTCTGGCAGCCTTAATTTTCTTTTTTCATAAGAGGGGAAAACAAGGATGCGTATTATACACAGGCACTCTTGTTTTCCCCTAAAATCTTGGGCATAATATACACCTGCGTATTATACACAGGTGCGTATTATACCTGAGATTTTACGGTATATATAGCTCCAAATTATTCTGAAGCTCTGTATAATAGGGAATAAACATACAGAGATATTATATAGTACAAATGGAACATGGAAAATAAAAGGATCAGGGGGCCTGGCTCATAAGAGCCTACAACCTAGAGGACTGTATCTTAACCCTTTAATCCAGTGAATCTCAACCAGGGTGCTGTGGCTCTTTGGTGTGCCACGGACATCATCTTAGGTTGCCCCACATTTTCTATGAAGACTAACAAAAATGGACAATATGTTTAGTTTTGTTACTATGATTGTAAGACCTAATAATAACTGTATATTTATGTATTGTACCCTTCATTATGCCCTTGATAAAGTACATTAAATATGTTAGGGGTGCCCCAAATGTTCTAGATTATGTGTTAGGGGTGCCCTGAACAAAAAAAGATTGAGAACCACTGCTTTAATCCATAGAAAAAAAAGAGAAACAGTTGAGATCCAGACAGTGTAATATCTCACAATACTTCGGAAAGGATAATTAAAGTGCACTCACATGTTGAGATGGTCGGCGCAGGTGTATACCATAGACCGACTCTGCTTGAGGACACCACTTCAAAGAACAACTGCTTCTCCCAAAACAGTAATGATTGCAATAAAGGATTTCTATTAAAACACAAATTAATTTTGTTAAAACATAGACACTCGGCCAGTTACACGTGCCAGCGTAAATTAACGCGTTTCGCAGCACTACTGCCACTTTCTCAAGATTCTACTGGTAATACCATTCTAAAAGCCTTTTTAGAAAGGTATTAACAGCAGAATCTTGAGAAAGGACCGATAGGCCGTGAAATGTGTTGATTCTCGCCGGCACATGTAACTGGTGCATGGACACTGATATTGCTCTGGCCACACCCATAATTTAGAAAATGGGTGTAGCCGACACAGCTGAGGCTTCCCTCAAAATTTGGATCTCTAGGCAGTTGTCTACTCTGCCTATTGGGAAATCCGGCCCTGCATTTAACAATGTCTGCTCCAATAGGAACAGACAGTAACTAAGCCTGGGACAGCTGTGTGGCGCCTCAGAACAGCTCCTATCTGCCCTGTGGCTGGAATTTCTTCTTTGGAGCACCTGGAGGGAATGGGCATGTCTAAATTATACAAATTGTGGCAAAATAGGTGTGGCTTAATCTGGTGGGCAGAACTGAGAGGAGGAAATGTGGGGTTTCACATTTTAGAATGGGTAGGAAGTAGGCGGGAAGTGGATGGAATGAACAGGAAGTGGGCGGAGTTACCAGTGCCTGTCAGGGGATTATAAGAATTGCCGATGCCTGGTCTACGGGTATTTGCATCACGGATTCACTGGGGAGCATTGGGGGGGGGTCTACATTCAAATCCTGATTCTGTGTACCTGTTAGTACATCAGGGCTCACAATGCAGCCCCAGCTTAATTGGCACTTCAGCCCGTAGAGCAGCATATCTCCTGATCGGGCAGCTATCTGATGATCATTTACCCTTTGAGTGCCAGATAAGCAATGTGTTGGACACCTCTCCATCACTCAAAGAATTAAAGTAAGAGGTTGTTAAATGTGCATGTTAGAAGCGCCTTCCCTGGACATGCCATTTGTAGTCTGTGGGAAACAAAATGTTGATTTACGTTTTTTGTTGTCTTTGTAGGTCCTGTAGTAGGAATGCAATGCATGAGTGCAGAAGTTCTACACTGCTCTGCTGAACAGCAGGGCAGGACATTCTTTTAAATACATAAACTACATAAAGTTTCTATAGATTGACAGTAGGTGACGGAAAGCAGTGAGAGGGAGAGAGAGAGAGAGAGAGAGAGAGAGGAGATGGTCAAAATTAAAGGAACGGTAATACCTAAAATTATCTGGAGTTATACGCACTTAAATACATTGTACCCAATGAAGACCTCTATAATTATTTATTTCATTTATGAGGCCATACATCTGTTCATACATATGCTGTGTGGGGGATCTGATTACCAGAGCAATCTTGATAGGGTGTCTAAGAGTCACTGGGGGAGATTCACTAAGAGGTAATAAAGTGGAGATGACTTATCCAGCTATATCACTTCTCCAATTCCTATGTTATTCTATGGAGCCTATTCACTAAGATATCCAAAGTTGGAGAAATCTTAGTGCATAGGCTCCATAGAATAACATAGGAACTGGAGAAATGATATCACTGGAGAAGTCATCTCCACTTTATCACCTCTTTATCACAATTAATGAATTTCCCCCATTGTTTTGAATTGTCTTTAAATCAGTTTTGGGCAATGTGATCCCCATCTAGCTGCTACCAGACTACAACTCCCATCATGCCTGCCAGCCAAATCTATCCTTGGTTAGAGAAAACTCCAATGCACTGCTTGGAACACATTGTCATATCTTCATCCACAATATCCTGAGGTGATAATCAAGTCCAGATAGAACTGGAGACTCCGTTATTCAGGGCCGGTCCAAGACATTGTGCTGCCTGGGTCCAAGGATGAAATGCTGCCCCCCTCCGCACATCAAAACCACACCCACCAAAACATACCACATCCTTAATTATATTAACCCCTCTCCTGCCCCTAAAACCACATAGAACTGTCATGTTTTTTGTTTACACCCCTTGTACCTCTTTCTCCCCCCCTTACCTTTTTACACCCCTTGTACCTCTTTCTCCCCCCTTACCTTTTTATACCCCTTGTACCTCTTTCTCCCCCCTTGTGCCTCTTTTTCCCCTCTTTTCACCCCTTCTGCCTCTTTTTTCACCTTTCACCCCTTGTGCCTCTTTTTTCACCCCTTGTGCCTCCATTTTCCCCTTTTCACCCCTTGTGCCTTTTTCCCCCTCTTTTCGCCCTTTGTGCCTCTTTTTCCCCCCCTCTTTTCACCCCTTGTGCCTTTTTTCCCCCCCTCTTTTCACCCCTTCTGCCTCTTTTTTCCCCCCTTGCCTGTTTCTCTTCTCCTTCTGGCTCTTCTCCTGCTTTTTACTCAGTCTCCCCACTGCTCCGCACTGATGACAGCCGGGACCGTGTCACATGCGGAGACGCTGCATGGTGCATGCTGGGATTTTCTTCGTCAGTCTGGGCGTCATTTTTAAAATTGCACTGGCCTCCAAACAGAGGAAGAAAACCCTGGCATACTCTACACGGTGTCTCTGCTTGTGACGCAGTCCCAGAGTTAATCAGTGCGGGGCAGTGTGGAGACGCCGCACAAGAAATAGCATGCCTTGGGGCTGCAAATTGACGCTCTTGTCAGAGTGCCCCCTGGGTCCATGGACCCACCAGGACCCATGTAAGGGCCGGCAGATTTGAGGTCAAATGTAGCATCACATTTAAGGTGATTCAAGGTAATAACCATGATTCACTACTTGTGCAGGAATTAGAATGACTTTAGGAATCAGGGGGGGGGATTTGGACAATAGTATCTTGAATTGAGAAGTGTTCAGGATCTTTACTTTAAAAACTTGACATCCTTTTGGATTAAATAAAGAATATGATGTGTCTCTTTCTTTGTTCACCATCTTGTAAGAGTCTAGGAAGGTCCTTGAGGCCTAGTCACCATGAATGTGCTGGTTTCCATTAACATTTAATTATCGATTAGACAATATTTGAATACACATTGATAGTGGCACCACTGAATCTCTGTTAATGATTTGCTACTTTTTGTTTTGACCTCTGACATATTGTCATCTTTGTCATACTTTTTATGTTCTTTTCACTTATTCCAGACAGTCAGATGTCTTCAAGTAATTTCCACTTATTTGATTTTTATTTCAGTATGTTTTGTGTATATTGTTGATTGTGTTTGCTTCTTTCTCTTATCTATGGTTCATGTCACCCAAGAAGGTATAGTAGGTGTTCAATGTCAATGTGCCAAGTCAATGGGGAAGTATTTTATTTGCTAGTTTGTGCAATGTCACTGGGCTGTATAAATGTTACTGCTTGGTTGAAAATGAGTCACAGATTTTAATTGATCTTATCATATTATTATGTTGACACATTGTGGGACATTGGTGAGAAGTGTTCAATGTGTTTTGTTTGATTGTATAAGTTGATATAAGAGAATTGCTATTTATGGTTGGTATGGCATTGTAGTCCTATTGAGATTCTATGATTAATGATGACAGCAGTGAAGTGGCGCCGTGAGGCAGCGCATTCACACCTTCACACTCTCTCACACACCTTCCCCTGCTCTCCCTAAATAACCCTTCCTAACCAGGACCTACACTCAGTCAGACTACTGGACCTGGCATTGACTGTGCAGACTCCCCTCTCTCCTCTCTGCCCTACTACTACTAACATAGACACTCTGGTCCATGAATATGGACCAACAAACTACTAAAACTCTGATACGTGCCCTCATTCTGTCCCGCTTAGACTATTGCAATATCCTACTAACTGGCCTCCCTGCTACTCATCTTTCACCTATGCAATCTGTTTTAAACTCAGCTGCACGAATCACCACACTCTCCCCAAAAACTGAACCTGCCCACATAATTCTCAGACATCTGTCATGGCTCCCAATTCAGCAGTGCATCAATTACAAAGTCCTTCTTCTCACCTTTAACACTCTCCACACTGCTACCCCTCCTTACATCTCTTCCCTCATCTCCTATTATGTTCCTGGCCGCTTCCTTCGCTCAGCACACAATGCACTTCTTTTTGCACCAGCCACACCCTCTGCCCTCTCCCGTCTCAAACCTTTCTCGCTTTCTGCTCCCTACCTATGGAACTCCATACCCCTCTCCTTACGCCTAGAAAAATCCCCCTCTGTCTTTAAGTCTACCCTGAAGTCTTATCTTCTGGAGCACTAGGACCATGCACTGCCTTTGGCCAAACTCAGCACTTGTAATCTCAGCACTTAACACCCTCTTACCCCATTGTATGTCTCCCTTTATCCATTTAGACTGTAAGCTCCTTGGGGCAGGGACCTCTCTCCCATTGTTTCTATGAATGTCGCACTTATTTCATCCCCTCTTATTTATTGTAACATATGTCTATTGTAAGGCGCTGCGTACACTGTGTGGCGCCATATAAATAAAGATTAGTGTTGAGCGAGCGTGCTCGGCCGATGCTCGGATCGGCTCGAGCATCGCTCTGCTCGGCACATGGCGGTACTCGTACGAGTACCGCCATGTGCTCGCCCGACAAGCTCGGGTGAAGAGGATCTGTGCCGGAAGAGGCACAGATCCGAAGAAGCTCCGCTGGACCACCAGGGAATGGAGGTACGGGGGCATTGCGGAGATGAAGGGGGCATTGCGGACATGAAGGGGGACATTGTGGAAGAGGGGCATAGACTCTATGCCCCTCTTCCACAATGTCCCCCTTCATCTCCGCTATGCCCGTCTTACACAATGTCCCCCTTCATGTCCGCTATGCCCCTCTTCCACAATGTCCCCCTTCATCTCCTCTATGCCATAGAGGAGATGAAGGGGGACATTGTGGAAGAGGGGCATAGCGGAGATGAAGGGGGACATTGTGGAAGAGGGGCATAGAGTCTATGCCCCTCTTCCACAATGTCCCCCTTCATCTCCGCTATGCCCCTCTTCCACAATGTCCCCCTTCATCTCCTCTATGGCATAGAGGAGATGAAGGGGGACATTGTGGAAGAGGGGCATAGCGGACATGAAGGGGGACATTGACCAGGCACCCTCCGCTCATCAGAGCAGGGGGTGCCTGGTTTGATGCTCGAGTGCTCCCATTGTATTCAATGGGGCTCGGGTGCTCGGCCGAGCACTCGAGCAGCAGGGGGTGCTCGGTCAGAGCACCCGAGCACCCGAGCATCACGGTGCTCGCTCATCACTAATAAAGATACATACATACATACATACATATAACACCTCATTAACATCTTCCTTGGACCTGCATGCTCCCCTCCAAAGTCAACACGCCCACCCCAGGAATACCAGACCCTGGCTAAATTCAACAACCCGCATGCTACTCGCCTGTTGTCGAGCTGCAGAACGTCTCTGGCGAAAGTCTCATTCTGTTGCTGACTTCCACCGTTATAAATTCATGTTATCCTGTTTTAACACAGCTCTCACTCAGACTAAACAGCACTACTTTGCTAACCTAATCACTACCCACAAATCTAAGCCAGATGACCTCTTTAAAATCTTTGATTCTCTTCTCAAACCCCCAACCTTAAACTGCTCCTCCTTCTCCAACACTCCACAGGACTTTGCAGAGTTTTTCAAAAATAAGATACAGTCTATCCAACAAACCATATGCTCTTCATTCTCTCCTCCTATGCCCCTGATTCCTAGTTCACCTCAAGCAACCCTCAGCTCGTATGTTTCTCTTTTACTATCCTCCTCTCCACCTACTACCTGCCCTTCGGATCCCATACCCTCTCACCTTATTAAGGCTCTGGCAACTACTCTTGCTCCCAGCCTTACAAATATCTTTAACTCCTCTCTTTCTACCGGAACTTTTCCATCCTCATTCAAACATGCAATAGTCAGACTGATACTCAAAAAACCCTCACTCGAACCCACCTGTCTTTCAAATTACCGTCCAGTTTCACTCCTCCCCTTTGCATCTAAGATCTTGGAACGCCTTATATTCTCTCGCTTAATCTCTTTTCTCAGCTCAAACTCTCTTCTTGACCCATTACAGTCAGGTTTCCATTCCAACTACTCGACTGAGACAGCCCTAACAAAAATTACTAATGACCTATACACAGCAAGGGACAAAGGGCAATTCAGTATACTAATCCTAGTAGATCTATCTGCTGCTTTTGACACTGTTAACCATGCACTCCTACTGGACACACTGCACACCCTTGGCATCCGTGACACACCTCTAAAATGGTCATCGTCCTACCTCTCTAAACGTACTTTCACTGTTTTGCTAACACTTTCTGTCATGGTCCCCGGGGTCTCAGACCCTACCTACCCAGTCACTCTACCAACAGTAGTGTAAAAGTCCAGGATACAGTGACTCCTCCAACAAGGGCTGGTGGAGTGAAGGTTTGAGTGCGTCACTAGCGTACGTGGTTGGTGTTCGCAGTCCCCCTGTAGTGCACTATGCTGCGGCCAAGTCCGTGTAAAGGTGATGGCCGTGAAGCCAGATGGCTCCCTTCAATTGAGCCAAATAAGGCCCAGGATAATGCACTATAGTGAAGACTCTCACCATCAGCCCCAGGGAAAGTCTATTCCAACAAAGAATTAAACTAAAGGGTGGACTCACCAGGAGTAGGTCAAGAGGCAGGTATGACAGAGTGCTGGCTGTGCGCTGGCAGTGGTAGGGAATCCTGAAGAGGAGGCTCGACAACCTGCAATAGAGAACAGAGATGTAAGTGGAGGCCTAGGAGGCTTGAAGGAAGATAGAAGCTGGAGTACAGGGAGGAAGGCAAGGACAGGTAGAGGTCAGCCACAGGGATAGCAAGGTACCAAACAGGAGACAGAGAGGAATTCAGAGACAGACCAAGTTCAGCAATGGAGACCAAACAGGGCAAAATCGGCAGGCAAGAGAAGAGTCAGATACAGGCAGGGTCAGGACACCAGAGGGCAAACAAATCAGAGACAGGCCAAGGTCAGCAACTAGGATCCAAGCAGGTACAATCAGCAGGCAGAGAAGGGTCAGTCAAATGCAGCAAAATCCAGAGGCAAAACCAGGGTCAGTGACAAGACAAGGAGATAAGGCAATCACTGGCATAATGGCACAGAACAGAACTCTATAATCAAGCGCCGCACCAAGGCAGCGCACAACTTATAAATGCCCAACCCGGAAGTGCGGGCCGAAGATGACGTCACCATGCTAGTGCGATGACGTGCTAACAGAGATGAATAAGTAAAGAGTGGACGCCGCAATGCCTGCAGTAACAAGAGGCGGAGGGAAGGCATTACACTTTCTCATCTCCCCACGACCTCACAGTAGGTATTCCTCAGGGATCAGTCCTGGGACCACTTCTCTTTTCCCTCTACACCTTCTCACTTTGTGACTTCATCTCATCTCTTGGGTTTAATTACCATCTGTATGTACCTTACCTAAAGAGGATTGTGATCCCACACCCATCATTCCTCCGGACCGTATTTTGGCAACCATTCGCACCAGCATTACCTTTCCTTTGGGTACGGAGATATTGGCGGCTCAAGAAACAGCTCCGTCCGACAAACTGCATGGGCGATGCTTTGTGTCTGAACCCTTGAGAGTCAATCTGTCAGAGACCTATCACTCTTCCAAAGCAGCTGGGCACATTGGCAGAGATCAACTATACTGGTCCGTATCTCGACTATTTTGGCCTAGTTTTCAAGTCAATGTTTCTGCTTTCATAGCAGCTTGTCATACATGTGCACAGACTAAGACCCCTTGACACCTTCCAGTTGGTCTGCTTTGCCCAGTTCCTAATGGGGAGCGTCCATGGTCTCACATTTCCATTGATTTCATGGTGGAATTACCAGTCTCAGAGGGATTCACAGGCATCTTGATGATTGTTGACCGATTTTCTAAGTTGGCCCATTTTGTACCGCTCAAAGAACTTCTGACTGCGCAGCAACTGGCTGTGGTTTTGGCTAAAGAGGTCTTTCGCCTCCATGGGGTACCTAAAGTGATTGTGTCAGATCGAAGAAGCCAGTTTGTGTTGTGCTTTTGGAGAGCGTTCTGTGAGCAGTTGGGCATCCAGCTCTCTTTCTCCTCCGCCTACCACCCTCAGTCCAATGGTGTGGCGGAGAAATCGAAGCAGGCCTTGGAACAGTTCCTGTGCTGTTTTGTCTCGGACCATCACTACTAGTGATGAGCGAGCACCCCAATGCTCGGGTGTTCGGGTGCTCTGACCGAGCACCCCCTGAGGCTCGAGTGCTCGGCCGAGCACCCGAGCCCCATTGAAGTCAATGGGAGGACTCGAGCATTACACCAGGCACCCCCTGCTCTGATGAGGGGAGGGTGCCTGGTCCATAGGAAAAGGGCAGAAAAAGATGGAAACACTACAGAAATGGTTCAGGGACAGCATAGGGAGGATGTCTGGATGCATCTTGGACTCCAACATCGCTGCTGGGAACGATCTTTCGCCCGTAGTACGCCATTTTTACAGACTGACCATAAAACACACAAAAAGGAAAATAAAAACGACTTTAGGCGAAAAATTGTTACCAAACAATATTTGCTGTATATTTACTTGTATATCATCTGCAAATTCTCCCAAAAATTTCCTTGATTTTCAGAACTGAGGCCATGATTAAGAGGGAAACGTGCGCAGAGGCAAATTCTCCCAAAAATTTCCTTGATTTTCAGAACTGAGGCCATGATTAAGAGGGAAACGTGCGCAGAGGCAAATTCTCCCAAAAATTTCCTTGATTTTCAGAACTGAGGCCATGATTAAGAGGGAAACGTGCGCAGAGGCAAATTCTCCCAAAAATTTCCTTGATTTTCAGAATTGAGGCCATGATTAAGAGGGAAACGTGCGCAGAGGCAAATTCTCCCAAAAATTTCCTTGATTTTCAGAATTGAGGCCATGATTAAGAGGGAAACGTGCGCAGAGGCAAATTCTCCCAAAAATTTCCTTGATTTTATTGAACTGAGGCCATGATTAAGAGGGAAACGTGCGCTGAGCTGACCATCTAAAACATTATGGGTGAGGGTCTGCTGCAGAGCTGACCATCCTAAACATTATATGCGAAGGCCCGCTAGTGAGCTGACGCTATAAAACATTATATGAGAGGGCCCGCTAGAGAGCTGACCCAATAAAACATTATATAAGAAGGCCCGCTGGTGAGCTGACCTATATAAAAATTGTCAAACAGGGCCCGCTGGTGAGCTGGCCCTATATAAAAATTATATCACAGGGCCCGCTGGTGAGCTGGCCCTATATAAAAATTATAGCACAGGGCATATGGAAGAGGAGGAGGAGGATGAGAAGATTAAGAGTCAACCATATACCCGTTTTTTGGGTGGAAGGGGTGAATGGGAATACAGAGTATTCCCATCATTGTAAATAACATATATAAAGTGAGTTTATGTTCCCCCGGGGCTTTCCTCCAGTGGAGTGGAGAAGTCAGGGGAAATCCAGGCCTTGTTCATTTTTATAAGTGTCAACCTATCAGCATTGTCGGTGGAAAGGCGGATACGCTTATCTGTTATGATGCCACCAGCAGCACTAAATACCTGCTCAGACAGAACGCTGGCGGCAGGGCAGGCCAGCACCTCCAAGGCGTAGAGTGCCAGTTCATACCACGTGTCCAGCTTGGACACCCAGTAGTTGTAAGGCACAGAGGGATCATTGAGGACGCTGACACGGTCTGCTACGTACTCCTTCACCATCTTCCAAAACTTTTCCCTCCTTGTGACACTAGGCTGCGCATCAGGGTGAGGGTGCTGGCGGGGTGTCATGAAGGTGTCCCACGCCTTGGAGAGTGTTGCCCTGCCTTTCTCGGAACTGCTGTGTGCTCCCCTTTTCTCCCCTTCTCGGTTGGCCAAGGTAGCACGTACTCTGCCGCCAGCGTTGTCAGATGGAAAATTTTGGAGCAATTTTTCGACAAGAACCTTCTGGTATTGCACCATTTTGCTTGTCCTCTCCACCGGAGGAATGAGAGATGAGAAATTCTCTTTGTAGCGGGGGTCCAGAAGGGTGAACACCCAGTAATCCGTGTTGTTTAAAATGCGTATAACGCGTGGGTCACGGGAAAGGCAGCCTAACATAAAGTCAGCCATGTGTGCCAGAGTACCAACAGTCAAGATTTCGCTGTCCTCACCAGGAGGATGACTCTCAATCTCCTCATCCTCTTCCTCCTCTTCTGCCCACCCACGCTGAAGAGATGGAACTAAAGTTCCATGGCTACCCTCTGTAGCGGAGGCAACCGTGTCTTCCTCCTCCTCCTCCTCCGCCTCCTCCAATTGTCGCTGAGAAGACGAAGTGAGGGTGCTCTGGCTATCACCTTGTGTAAGCTCTTCCTCCCCCATTTCCACCTCTTCCACATGCAAAGCGTCGGTTTTAATTGTGAGCAGCGAGCGTTTCAGTAGACACAGAAGTGGGATGGTTACACTGATAATAGCGTTATCGCCGCTCACCATCTGTGTCGATTCCTCAAAATTGCGTAAAACCTCGCAGAGGTCTGACATCCATTCCCACTCCTCACTTCTGATTACAGGAAGTTGAACGGAGAGGCGACGACCGTGTAACAGCTGGTACTCCACTACTGCCCTCTGCTGCTCACAAAGCCGGGCCAACATGTGGAAGGTGGAGTTCCAGCGCGTGCTCACGTCACACAGCAGCCGGTGAGCTGGCAATTGTAAGCGCTGCTGCAGCTTCAACAGGCCGGCCGAAGCTGTAGATGACTTACGGAAATGTGCACACACGCGGCGCACCTTGGTCAAGAGATCATGCACATTGGGGTAGGTTTTTAGAAATCGCTGAACCACTAAATTAAATACATGCGCTAGGCATGGTACGTGTGTGAGCTTGCCGAGCTCCAAAGCCGCCACCAAGTTACGCCCATTATCACACACAACCATGCCTGGTTGCAGGTTGAGTGGCGAGAGCCACTGCTCGGTCTGGTGACTAATCCCCTGCAACAGCTCTGAGGCCGTGTGCTGTTTGTCCCCAAGGCAGATCAGCTTCAGCACGGCCTGTTGACGCTTCCCCACTGCAGTGCTACACTGCTTCCAGCTACTGGCTGATGGGGGAGTGGCGCTGCGTGTAGAGAATTCGGAGGTGGAAACGGAGGAGGAGGAGCCAATAACGTAGGTGCTGGCGGAAACCCTGATGGAGGTAGGGCCCGCAATCCTCGGCGTGGGTAGCACCCGTGCCATCCCAGGGTCCGAGTCGCTCCCAGCCTCCACGACATTCACCCAGTGTGCCGTCAGGGAAATGTAGCGTCCCTGGCCACAAGCACTTGTCCATGTGTCAGTCGTTAAGTGGACCTTCCCAGTAACTGCGTTGGTCAGGGCACGGGTGATGTTACGGGACACATGGTGGTGTAATGCGGGGATGGCACACCGGGAAAAGTAGTGGCGGCTGGGGACCGCGTACCGAGGGACAGCTGCTGCCATCAGGCTGCGGAAGGACTCAGTCTCCACAAGCCTAAATGGCAGCATTTCGATGGCCAGTAATTTGGAAAGGTGTGAGGTTAGTGCTATGGCCTGTGGGTGGGTGGCTGGGTATTTTCGCTTGCGCTCAAATGCCTGGGGTAACGACATTTGGACGCTGCGCTGGGACAGGGAAGTGGATGTGGTCGCTGATGGTGCTTCAGATGGTACAGGTGCAGGGCGGGAGGTATGCGGGCCTGCGCCTTCGACAGGCGATTGGCCGGCACCGAAAACAGGGGAAGAGGAGGCAGTGGTGTGGCCTGCAGACACAGATGGGCGATCCAGGCGTTCCTGCCACTTACTACGGTGCTTGGATGCCATGTGTCGGATCATGCTGGTGGTGGTGAGGTTTCTAGTGTTCATGCCTCGGCTCATTCTGGTGTGGCACAGGTTGCAAACTACAATTCTTTTGTCGTCCGCACTTTCCTTAAAAAAACGCCATACCGCGGAACACCTACCCTTTGGCAAGGTAGATTTACGCAAGGGGGTGCTCCGTGGAACATTTGCGGGCCGGTTTGGTGCGGTCCTCCTTCTTTCTGTAGCCACACCACTGCCTCTTCCAGCCTGTTGCGGTGCTGCAGATGGCTCACCCTCAGGACTGCTGACATCGCTCGGCTCTACACCTTCCCAGGTGGGGTCAGTCACCTCATCGTCCACCAAGTCCTCCTCCACTTCCTCACTCTGATCATCCTCCTCAAGTCTTGATCCCACCACATACTCAGTCATTGACAACTGTATAACATTCTCCTCAACAAGGTCTTGAGACGGAAATAGTGGTTGATTTAATGGCAACTGTGTCTCATCATCATCATCATCATCCACTACTTCCTTTGACCTTAAATGCCGTTCACATCTGTCATCTTCTTGTGATTGGGTAGCCTCTAGAGGTTGTGAATCAGGGCACAAGATGTCATGTTCCTCTGCAAGCGTGCTTGGAGAGAGGGTCAAATGAAGGATTGGTGATGAGACGAGCTCCTCACTATATCCCAGTGTGGGATCACTTCTTTGACCAGACCGTGTATGGTGGGAGGAAGGATGATCAGAGTGAGGATTATTTTGACCAGACTCTTGGCTACTGAGAGTGGACTTGGTGGAAGACAGGGTGGTGCTTAACCGACTGGAAGCAGTATCAGCTGTCATCCAACCGACCACCTGTTCGCAGTGGTCGGACCTCGAGAGTGATGTCCTGCGACGCCCTGTAAAATTACACATGAAGCTAGGTATGGTGGATGTCTTTCTTTCTTGTGCTCTGGCACCAGGCACAGTTTCTCCGCGTCCTGACCCGCGCCCTGAACTTTCAGGATCACGTCCACTTCCCCGTCCCTTTTTACCCGCCTTCTTCATCTTACACAGAATATGTGACTTTAATATTTGAGTTTGAAAACTTAACAGTATTTCTTACTATTCTGCAACTCTGCAGAGTACACAGAATAGGCTGCTAAACTGCGGTGACACACACTGAATGGAATATGTGACTTTAATATTTGAGTTTGAAAACTTAACAGTATTTCTTACTATTCTGCAACTGTGCAGAGTACACAGAATAGGCTGCTAAACGGCGGTGATACACACTGAATGGAATATGTGACTTTGATATTTGAGTTTGAAAACTTAACACTATTTCTTACTATTCTGCAACTCTGCAGAGTACACAGAATGTGCTGCTAAACTGCGGCGAAGCACACTGAATGGAATATGTGACTTTGATATTTGAGTTTGAAAACTTAACAGTATTTCTTACTATTCTGCAACTCTGCAGAGTACACAGAATAGGCTGCTAAACGGCGGTGATACACACTGAATGGAATATGTGACTTTAATATTTGAGTTTGAAAACTTAACAGTATTTCTTACTATTCTGCAACTCTGCAGAGTACACAGAATAGGCTGCTAAACGGCGGTGAAACACACTGAATGGAATATGTGACTTTAATATTTGAGTTTGAAAACTTAACAGTATTTCTTACTATTCTGCAACTCTGCAGAGTACACAGAATAGGCTGCTAAACGGCGGTGATACACACTGAATGGAATATGTGACTTTAATATTTGAGTTTGAAAACTTAACACTATTTCTTACTATTCTGCAACTCTGCAGAGTACACAGAATAGGCTGCTAAACGGCGGTGATACACACTGAATGGAATATGTGACTTTAATATTTGAGTTTGAAAACTTAACAGTATTTCTTACTATTCTGCAACTGTGCAGAGTACACAGAATAGGCTGCTAAACGGCGGTGAAACACACTGAATGGAATATGTGACTTTAATATTTGAGTTTGAAAACTTAACAGTATTTCTTACTATTCTGCAACTGTGCAGAGTACACAGAATAGGCTGCTAAACGGCGGTGATACACACTGAATGAAATATGTGACTTTGATATTTGAGTTTGAAAACTTAACACTATTTCTTACTATTCTGCAACTCTGCAGAGTACACAGAATAGGCTGCTAAACGGCGGTGATACACACTGAATGGAATATGTGACTTTGATATTTGAGTTTGAAAACTTAACAGTATTTCTTACTATTCTGCAACTGTGCAGAGTACACAGAATAGGCTGCTAAACGGCGGTGATACACACTGAATGGAATATGTGACTTTGATATTTGAGTTTGAAAACTTAACACTATTTCTTACTATTCTGCAACTCTGCAGAGTACACAGAATAGGCTGCTAAACGGCGGTGATACACACTGAATGGAATATGTGACTTTAATATTTGAGTTTGAAAACTTAACAGTATTTCTTACTATTCTGCAACTGTGCAGAGTACACAGAATAGGCTGCTAAACGGCGGTGAAACACACTGAATGGAATATGTGACTTTAATATTTGAGTTTGAAAACTTAACAGTATTTCTTACTATTCTGCAACTGTGCAGAGTACACAGAATAGGCTGCTAAACGGCGGTGAAACACACTGAATGGAATATGTGACTTTAATATTTGAGTTTGAAAACTTAACAGTATTTCTTACTATTCTGCAACTGTGCAGAGTACACAGAATAGGCTGCTAAACGGCGGTGAAACACACTGAATGGAATATGTGACTTTAATATTTGAGTTTGAAAACTTAACAGTATTTCTTCCTATTCTGCAACTCTGCACAGTACACAGAATGTGCTGCTAAACTGCGGCGAAGCACACTGAATGGAATATGTGACTTTGATATTTTAGTTTGAAGACTTAACAGTATTTCTTCCTATTCTGCAACTCTGCACAGTACACAGAATGTGCTGCTAAACTGCGGCGAAGCACACTGAATGGAATATGTGACTTTGATATTTTAGTTTGAAGACTTAACAGTATTTCTTCCTATTCTGCAACTCTGCACAGTACACAGAATGTGCTGCTAAACTGCGGCGAAGCACACTGAATGGAATATGTGACTTTGATATTTTAGTTTGAAGACTTAACAGTATTTCTTCCTATTCTGCAACTCTGCACAGTACACAGAATGTGCTGCTAAACTGCGGCGACGCACACTGAATGGAATATGTGACTTTGATATTTTAGTTTGAAGACTTAACAGAATGTGCTCTAATCTGCAACTTTGCACACTAAACAGAATGTGCTCTAATCTGCAACTTTGCACACTAAACAGAATGTGCTCTAATCTGCAACTTTGCACACTAAACAGAATGTGCTCTAATCTGCAACTGTGCACACTAAACAGAATGTGCTCTAATCTGCAACTTTTCACACTAAACAGAATATTTTTTTTTTTTTTTTTTTGTTTTTTTCCCCCCACACAAAATAACCTGCTGCCCCCACACACAGTAGTCCTAAAAAGGACTTTTGGTTCTTTTTTTTCACAATTTTTGTTTTTTTCCTCCCTACACTGCCTTTCCCTTCCTATCCTCAGCTCTCCCTGGCTCAGACTGAGCCGAACTCGATGGTCAGGTGCTATACAGCACCCGACCACGGGTTCTGGCCAGCCAATCAGTGTAATGCCAGCAGCCAACATGGCTGCTGGCATTACACCGATGTCAGAGCCTCCCTGCACGTTTATTGGCTGCGCAGCAGCCGCAAAACGTGCGGGGAGGAGACCCGAACATGGCGGGCGAGCACATGCGGTACTCGTACGAGTACCGCCATGTGCCGAGCAGAGCGATGCTCGAGCCGATCCGAGCATCGGCCGAGCATGCTCGCTCAACACTAATCACTACAAATGGGCAAGCCTGTTACCGTGGGCTGAGTTTGCACAGAATACTGCCATGAACTCGTCTACTCAGACTTTCCCATTTACGGTTAACTATGGTTACCAGCCTTCTGTACTTTCAGAGTCATTTGAGGCACAAAATATTCCAGCTCTGGAGGAGCATTTAAGGCAGTGGTTCTTGACTCCTGTCCTCAGGACACACTAACAGGCCAGGATTTGATGATTTCTTTGTTAGAGCACAGGTGAGTTAATCAATGTGAATGAGCCTCTGATCCCCACACCTGTGCTCTAGCAGAGATATCCCTAAGTTCTGGCCTGTTAGTGGGTCCTCAGGACAGGAGTTGAGAACCACTGATATAAGGGAACTCCGCTCCACGAGTACGGGTTGAGAGAACCCTTCAAAGGTCCACACAGCGGCAGAAGAGGCAGGCCAATCATAGAAGGTTGCCAGCACCGGTGTTTCAGGTGGGGGAGAGAGTCTGGCTGTCGACACAGAACTTACACCTACAGGTAACCTGTAGAAAATTGGCTCCTCGATTTGTTGGTCCTTTCCAGGTTCTTCAGAAAATCAATCCTGTTGCGTACGCCCTAGAGCTCCCTGCCAATATGCGCATCCATAATGTTTTCCATGTTTCTTTACTTAAGCCCTTGGTCTGCAACCGCTATACCTCCGCTCCTGTCCATCCTGGTCTTGTTAGGGTTACAAAATATTCTGGACTCTCATAGGGTCAGAGGTTGTCTACAGTACTTGATACACTGAAAGGGGTATGGATCTGAGTAGCGTTCCTGGGTCTCGTCTACAACCATGCATGCTCCCGCTCTCATTCGGAGGTTTCATTTCCGCTTTCACTCTAAGCCTCAACCGCTCCCGTGGGAGAGGGGTCGTTGAAGGGGAGGTACTGTAAGCGTTCACACTTACCTAAATTGGAGGGGAGCCGGCCGATCCAACGATGAGGGGATGGCCAGTTCCCTATACTGGTGCCTCGCGATTCAGCCGCATTCTGCTGTCTAGAGAGCCATCGCCCTGGTACTGTTCTGGGCGACCGGTCTCTCCTTTTCTGCCTCGTGGCTCTGGCAGCATCTGAGCTGTCTCTTCTGGGCGCGCGTCATTAAGAGACTATAGTGACGTTTCGGCCCTTAAAGAGACAGGCACATTGAGTGCTCTTCCCCTGGGGGGGGGGGGTTTAGAGTTAAACTGCCTGGACACCACACCAGTTGCCCTTTTGTGGTGTTCCAGTGCAGTTCGTTTTGGTTAGTGTCCGTGTATGATGCTTGGCCAGTATTCCTATCTCTCTGGTGTCCAGTATTGTGGCTTGGCTGACTACCCGCTCCGGTATTGACCCCTGGCTTGTCTGACTACCCGCTTGGTTTTGACCATCCGCTCTGGCTGACTACCCGCTCCGGCATTGACCCCTGGCTTGTCTGACTATCCTGCTTGGTATTGACCATCGGCTCTGGCTGACTATCCGCTCTGGCATTGACCCCTGGCTTGTCTGACTATCCACTTATTCTGACTGCAGGCCTGAGTCAGTTGAGTCTAACTTGTTGCGACCTATCCTCTGGGGGTTCTGACCACTGATACTGACTGCAGGCATGAGTCAGTTTGAGTCTCTTTTGTTGCATTCAGTTCTTTGGGAGATCTCTGGGGTCATTAGCACTAGTTGATGCGTTACATAGCTTCCTTGTATACCTGTTCCTGTGTATATGTTCTGGGTCCCAGCCCCAGCCCGGTGCTATTACTCACCTACTACAGAGACTACTAGAAGCGGTGTGCCCAGTCTCTAGTAGAGCGGTCTACTCTGAAGCAGCCTCCTATTACTGGTAGGAACCACTGGCTTCTCGAGTTATGCTCTGCTCTATTCAGCTGTTGGTACTTACTACTTATGTCATATTGCTCAAATAAAGATGGTGTTTCAAAAATCAATACTGTCTCTTATCCGTTCCTTGGTATCCATGACAGATTCCTTCCCTCTCATCTCCTCCTGAAATCCCTCAATTGGCTACGTATAAAGTATCGTATTTCTTACAAGATTCTCTTCTTCTCCTGTAAGTCTCTGTGTTCTTCGGCACCCTCTTACATTTCTGCTCTTATCTCCCGCTACACCCCTTCCTGTCCCCTACTGTCTTCCCAAGGGTTCTTCCTGTCCTCTCCCTACACAACTCGAGCCATCTCTCGGCTACAAGTTTTTTCACCGGCTGCCCCTCGACCTTGGAATGTCCTCCCTATCATCATTCGCCAACCATCCACAATCATCATTTTCAAGCATCTCCTAAATACCCACCTGCTCAATGAGGCATCTCAGTAACAATATCCTCCTCTTGCACACAGATAGTCACATCAGAATCCTTCTGCACTTCCTTCACCACACCTTGTACTTGCACTTATAATGTTCCTCTTTCTGTCTCTGTTTGTCATCATGAACTCTAATTAGATTGTAAGCTCCTTGGTGCAGGGTCCCTTTCCCAGTGTATGATTCCCTTGCTGCACTCCCCCCCATAAATAATCAAATTATTGCACTTTAGCTTAATGTTCTCAATCCATTTCTGTATTTTTGTATTGTATTATTTCAACTTCTGTTAAGCTCTGTGTACATGTATGGCGCTATATAAATAAAGATACATACAAAAATACATATATTCATTTCAATTGTTGGATGGAGAATCAAACTATACCAATCCCTTGATCACGACTAAGTGCTCTTACAAATTAAATGCATTGATCTATCTGCAATGACATCTGCCGATCATGTTTTCACCCCAGTAACTTAAGCCTCTGTCATTATCCTACACAGCAAGTACTTATTAGCATACATGTTTTTACATATCGTTTTCAATATCGAGAATACTGGTTTTACTTTTTACTGTATTCATATTGGTGTGGAATTGTTTATTGAAACCGGTTACTTTTCTTTTTGCATTTTAATTTTAACTTTTGGTGCAGTCGGTCTACTCCAGAATTACCCCAGTGCATCTGAAGAAATCCACCCATTCAAAAATGTTTCCAAATAAATGCAGCTCTGATTATTATTTATAGTTTTTGGGCCCTGTAAAGTGGAATTATCATTCTCTACGATGTGTAGTTCCAGAATAACTGAATCATAAAGTGTCCCCCTCCCGTCATTTATACCTATTGTAAAGCTGCACAGCAAGATCATCTGGATGGATTACAGCAAGAGAAAATCTTCTGTTAGTATAAGGAGAAACCTTCCCTCCTCCTTCAACGGGGCAGGGTTTCCTTATGCTCACAGCCAGAAGATTGTCCCTTTCAGCAAGTTGTCCGGTCAAGCGACCAGATTCCACATCTGAGGTGAGACGGCTTATAATAGGTAAAAGGGGCAGGAGGGGAGAACGACACATCATAGAAAATGATAATACCGCTCTGCATGGCCCAAAACTATAAAGAATAATTGGATCTGCATTTATTTTGAAACATTTCTATCCCTTTAATGGATGGGGTGAAAAGAAAGGAAACCAGTAATAGTGTAGCACTTTCCTGAACCTTTCACCCTTGCACAGGTCAGTTGTACTTATTAGTACTTGGCTGTCTGCGAGTTAGGAACCCACAAACAAGGGAAAACAAAGAGGTGGGTCCAGCTGCCCAGAAGCCCACCTTGAACTTTGCTCCCATCAGATTAGAGAGAAGCAATGCTTTAATGGCAATCTTTAGCTACTGTTGCGTGTAAGTCTTTTCCAGGGGTATTATAATGGCGGACTAGGATGACTGGAATTGCAGACCAACAACAGCTGGGTGGGAGCCACAGCTTGACCACATCTGGTCTATGCTCAGGTAGCTGTAATGACTTTTAGATGCAAAATTATTTCTACGTATTGTTATTGCATTCATATTTTAATTGGTTTATCCCTACTAAACAAAGTCAGCAAGGAAAGACGAAATGCTTTGAGATGGAGCTGTTTATCGATGACATCAGACACCAGAGTCGAGCTTCACCAAAGCAGTGATTCAATATGCCAGCTCTCTGATGGGGAGGTGAAATCAGGAAACAGATGAGAAGCTGTACGGATGGAGAACTATTCATCTGGGTTGACTTTCCACTGAATGGAGTTGGTATTATATGCCTTTGTTTTCATCTCTTTTCTAGGTTTATTTTTTTATCCTTGGAACAAATTTTAGGCATATAAAACACTACATTCAGATGCTTTGTTTGTCCTTTATTTGAACATGACATGTTCAGAGATTTATGGCTTCAGTGCACTCAAAAGGCCAGGTTCTAGTTAGTGCAGTTATTTCTGTATGGGAAAAGGTTCACAATGGAGCTACAAAGCTACACAAAGCCATTTTAACAATAAGATAATGTAGGCAGCTGCCCAGGACCCACCAGTGGATGGGCCCCCATAGACAAGAAAAAACTCTGAATGTCTCACAGCACAGTTTGGAATCATCTGGATCTCCCGCTCCTTGATGATATGGAGCACACAGTAGAATCTGCTCAATATGTGAAGTCAGGTGTGAACATTGTGTGAAGACAGGCTGGGTATGATGTGGAACTGTAATCATCAACAGTTGGAGGGCCTCAGGTTACCATCCCTGTTTTTAGTCCCTTATAAAACTAGAAAGATATGTCCAGTGCATTGTTTCACAGTATTTTTGAGACATGTCTTGCATTCAGGGGGTTTAATGTCCTATTAGAATTGTTCCACCTTTCTCTTCATACACATGTCCTGATATTGTTAACCCTTTGAGAGCCAGAGGGGGGGTTCAACACATTGCTTTTTCACACCTGACATGCAAAGGGTTTTTTTCCATGCACTTGAAATGGTGCAATGAAGCCACTCATGTGAACAATCCCTTAAAGGGATAGTAATACTTAAAATGTAAAAAAAATATGTTGTAGGGTTTATCCCCCTGAGTAAAACAAGAGTACTCCCACTGCTGAAAGGTGTTTCATTCAAAAGTTATAATTTTCAAAGCTGAATTTTTTAGGTGCAATATCACAGTGGCCTGAAATTGTACAGTGGTGCTGTTGCTACACCATCCTATGGAGATTTATGGTCCCGGGACCAGAGCTGCCCATAGGATCGTGTAGCAACAGCGCCACTGTACAATTTCAGGCCACTGTGATATTGCACCTAAAAAATTCAACTTTGAAAATTAATAACTTTTGAATGAAACAACTTTCAGCAGTGGGAGTACTCTTGTTTTACTCAGGAAAATAAACCCTACAACATTTTTTTTTACATTTTAAGTATTACTATCCCTTTAATTCATGTAAGACTTTATTTAAAGCTCAACTTTCACCTTTAATACACTGTGTCTCCTATGATTAGGTTAGTAAAATGGTTTGTAGATTGCAGTTTTTTTTTCTGTAAACACAAACTTTATGAGATCGAAAGGGAACAAAAGTGGGCTTGTAGCTCTGAGGAAGCGGTCTTTACTGACCGAGAAACACGTAAACGTTCAAGCCCGATTCACCATTGTTTTAATATATATATTTTTAATAAATCTGTAAATACTTTGATAAAGATTGAAGTCCCCACCTTAGTCATTACCAGGAAAGGAGAGGAAGATTTGTTCCTGTGATTAGTTACCCTAACGGAGACGGGTTAAGATTCTCCGGAAGCTCGATTGTCAGACTACCTGATACCAGCAGTCTGACCTACACGCTCAGTGAGTACCTTTTATATATTGTATATTTGAGTGTTTTAAAGTATCACACTATTTGGAACTTTCTCCTGTTTTTCTTTTGTCCACATTCGATTTATGTGCCACTTGGGAGAGCCTGTTTGAGGGAGCTGCCATAGAATCCTATATCGAATTTGCTGTACTGTCTCTGGGAGATGTCTCCAAAAAGTCCCAGTTGCCTGTATAGTTGGAGGTGACGTATGTCTGTCTTCCAACCATCATCTTTATGAGTTTGCACCAATTGGTGTCGGTGGTGGTCTACAAAACATACTGATTGATATACATAGGGGCGCCCCTGTTTTGTCTTCTCCCTTTCTTCTCACCCTATTGCAATACTTCATGAGATATCTCTATCAAAATTAGAGTTCATGTAACCACTTCCACATTCTGAGGCACAGGGTAACGTCGGCATGGCTCTGCAGGACTTCCCAGTACTAAAATTCTCCTTCTACCTGCCTACCAAGTCTCTCTGGGAGCACATTCTCGCTTTCCTTCATGGTGATGTGCAGCATATATATTGTAATAGCAACCTCCGTATAATGACATACAGAGCTTGCTGTTAAAATATACTTGTTGCATATCACCATGAAGGGAAGCGCGAACGTGCTCCCAGAGAGACTTGATAGGCAGGTAGGAGGAGAATTTGAGGACTGGGAAGTCCTGCAGAACCGTGCCGACGTTACCCTGTGCCGCAGAATGCAGAAGTTGCTACATAAAGTCTAAATTTGACAGCGAATATCTCACAAAGTATGTGTTTACAGAAAAAAAACTGCAATCTACAAACCATTTTACTAGACTAATGATAGGAGACACGGTGTAGTAAAGGTGAAAGTTCCTCTTTAATAATTAATATCTCCCAAGCAATTCAGTGCTTTATGTCATAGTCAAGTCTGGTATCATGATCACTCGTGGATGTAGCCAATTCATAAACAAAAACTGTATGTGGCAAATAACCGAGTTTTTGTAAAATTTGAAGAGTATATGGTTAGAACACTCTTTATTAGGGAATACTCATACATAAAATATATTCATTTCAATCTCCTTGATGCTCTGCAATGCCTGAAAGTGCTTCAACTGAATGCTTTCCAGCCCCTTCAGATAGAAAGAGGTCAATAAAATGCATTGAGGGGTGGAGGGGTGATGTTTTAACTTGTTGAGTGCCAGAGATATATACAGTTAAATAGTTAAAGAATGTCAGTCACACCCAACTCTCCTGTGGTCAAACCCAAACACATATTTATCTACACTCTGTTACAATAAACTGATGCAACCCACTTTAGTTTTCCTCACCTAGAGCGAGGTGATTCATTACAGGATGCTATTAGCATTACCCCCCCAAGCAAAACTGCAAAGTGTGTTTTCCCACACGTACCTGAATTATTTAACGCTTTAAGGACCAAAGGAGTGTGCAATGCACTGCTTGGCAAGTAAAGATAAATGAAATAAGTGGGCACTACTAGATGAATAAGTAAAGAAATAAAAATAATTTGTTAAGGAAATGTTCTATATACTAAAATGACCTTAAAGGGATATTAATACTTCGTTTTAGCTTTATTTTATTTTGCAGGCATTAAAAAAACATGAAGAATGATATAAGTCTTATCTCTCAAACCTTTATGGTTTGGAAGATATTCACAAGCAAAGTTTCCCCTCCCGCCCCTTTTACCTAGTGTAAGCCATCTCTTCTCAGATGTGGAATCCAGTCCATAGACCAGACAGATAACAGAAGGGGAAAATCTTCTTCCTATGAGAACAATGAAAGCCCTGCCACCCTTGACAAGTTTTTTAGCTTTTCCCTTATCTTAATTGAAGATTGTCCCTCTCTGCAGTCTACCTGGGCACCTCCCTTCTGATCTGGCTGAGCAGTGTTACATCAGTAAAAGGGACGGGAGGGGGATACTTTGTCATTGAATTACTCTTGAACTACAACTCTGACAGAATTGAAATAACACTCTCCAAAGTCCAAATACTATGATGATTAATTAGAGCTGCTTTTATTATGGAACATTACTATCCTGTATACTGTATACTACATTACTGTTCCTGTATAAATCTCTTGAGGACAGGCTACTACGTTAGAGGGAAGTTTGCGTGAAAGCTGGGGCTGTTTTAAGACCCCCTGAGGCTTTCTGCGTGATTGTACAAGGAGGCTGCCCACATAAGGAAATTTACATATTTTTTTCAATTTGACACAAAACACATCTTATTTTTGGTATTGTAGTCCTAAGACTAGTTTCTTGGTGAATTGCACTCACTGTTTGTTTAAGAATTACTACTCACCTATTCTGGTATTAAAATGATAGCAATATTTCACAAAAAAGCAGCTCCAATTAATCTTCAAAGTATTTGGGCCACAGAGAGCATTATTTCAATACTGTCAGAGTGAATGATAAAGTATCCCCCTCTCACCCCTTTTACCTAGTGTAAGCTGCCTCCCCCCAGATGTGAAATCTGGTCTCTTGACTGGACAGATCACAACAAGGGACAATCTTTTTACTGGATAACAAGGATAACCCTGCCCCCCCAGGTTTTCCAGGTTTTCCCTTATGCTCATGAATATTGTCCCTCTCTGTGATCCATCCGGACAGTCTTGCTGCTCTGTGGTGAGCAGTGTTACATCAGTAAAAGGGACGGGAGGATGATAGTTTATCATTCAATTACTCTAGAACTACAGCTCTGACAGTATTGAAATAACACTCTCCATGTCCCAAATACTATAAAGATTCATTGGAGCTGCTTTTATTGTGAAACATTATTATCCCTTTAAGGCAGTGGTTCTCATCCTTTCTAGTGCCGCGTCCCTTTGATAAAATTTCCCAAGTTGTGGCGACCCCTAACAGTAAAATGATTTCCGTTGCTCCTTCATTGCTGTAATTTTGCAACTGTTATGAATCGAAATACAATTATCTGATGGTTTTAGGCGACCCCTGGAAAATCGTCATTCGACCCCCGAAGTGGTCCCGACCCACAGGTTGAGAACCACTGCTTTAACCCCTAGTGTGCCAGGTGGGTACAATGTACGAGTGAGCACAGCTGTACCTGCTGTGCCACGCTCGTACATTTGACAGCTAAAATGCGGTCACTGCTTAAGCCGGTATAACCGGCTGGCAGTGGCCGCATTTCAGCTGAAATGCAGCCTGGCACTCTTGGGAGGACATGAGGATTACTCCTCATGTCCTCCCAGGTATTGATCTCCCAGCCGATCGCGCTGGGAGATCAATATCGCCAAGGGAGAAGCTCTGAGAAACAGAGCTTCTCCCTCCGCCGCCCTCCTACCCCGAACTTCCGGGTAGGAGTGGGCGGGACCGGGGGAAACCTCCTAACGTCATCGGTGACATGATCACCGATGACGTTAGGGAAGTTTCCCTTAACCGATTCACTCCTACCGGTGGTAGGAGTGAAAGGCAGGAGAGCTTCTGCTCTCCTGCAGTCGCCAAATTGGTCTCCCAGCCTATCGGCTGGGAGATCAATTACTTGGGGGACACCAGGAGGGGTCCTGATGTCCCCCACGAGGTCTGAATACATAAAAAAAATAATAATAAAAAAAAAAAAACAATAGTAACCCTGTGAGTGCCGCAGTGGTCCCCAGCACATTGCTTTGCAATGTGCTGGAGACCCTTGTAGCACTCACAGGGTCTTTTCTTTGGGGTTTTTTTGTTTTTTTTTGAAAGACCTCATTGGGGGGATCAGGGGGGATCCTGATGCCCCTCAATGAGGTCTATTATTAAAAACAAAAAAATTGGTTTTTTTTTAACCCTGTGTGTGCCACAGGGGGGGTCCAATGCACCCCCCCCCTCCTGTGGCACACACAGGGCTTCTATCATTACTTTGTTACTAGAGATTGTTGGGGGGCCATCAGGATTGGTCCTGATGGCCCCCCAACAAGCTCTGATTACCAAGTAATGATAAAAAAAAAAATTAACCCTCTGAGTGCCAGAAGGGTCCAATGCATTGCTTTGCAATGCGCTGGAGACCCCTTTGGCACTCACAGGGACATTTATTTTGATTCCTTTTTTTTTTTTTTTTTAAGACCTCATTGGGGGGAATCAAAGGGGTCCTGATACCCACCAATGAGGTCCATAATAAAAAAAAGTAAAGAAAAAAAATTAACCCTGTGTGTGCCTCAAGGGGGGCCAATGCAGCCCCCCTTCTGCGGCGCACACACAGGGCATTTATCATTACTTCGTTATCAGAGATTGTTGGGGGGCCATCATGATTGGTCCTGATGGCCCCCCAACAAGCTCTGATTACCAAGTAATGATAAAAAAAAAAATTAACCCTCTGAGTGCCACAAGGATCCAATGCATTGCTTTGCAATGCGCTGGAGACCCCTGTGGCACTCTCAGGGTCCCCTGTTTGTGGACATATATATATTTTTTTTTTTACTAAGACCTCATTGGGGAGGGATCAGGGGGTCCTTATGCCCCTCAATGAGGTATATAATAAAAAAAAAAAATTAAAACACAAATTAACCCTGTGTGTGCCACTAGGAGGGGAGTTCAATGCCGACCCCCTTCCTGTGGCACACACAGGACTTTTTATCAACACTGGTAGTCACAGATCTCCCATACACACTATCAAACACTGCCCCACCATCCTTGCTCCTCTGCTCATACCCACACACACTGCCTAATCCCTCACCCTCCCACATACTTTGTTACACTTCTAGTCACAGGTCCGCACGTACACCGGCTGACGCCCTAGCTTCTTTCATCTGTTAGCCATAAAATCACACATACACTGTTTGCTTTACCATTTCTGTTTCACTGGTAGCTACGTAGCGTAAATTGGTATGTCAACCCACAGCAGTGGGGTACCATTTTTCTTAGGCTGGCAAGAAGTCCTCCTAGGAAATCCCACGCCATTGAACCATTTTAGTATCTTTGAAGTGACTGATGTGTAAAACAAAATGTTTTTTTTCCTGTAGCACCACATTCTGGAAATAGTTGTGCCAACTAACTTAGGGGTAAAAAGGCAAGTGACCCCTCATTAGATGCGGCAGGTTGTTTTCTTTCCAAAATGGTATGGTTTATCTACCTTTTCTTCAATTCTGAATGTGTTATAGCCATTTTTGTACAGGCAAGTCACATTTGAGAAAATGTTAGAAACATCAGAGGTTGTAGTAGGTGTAGTTTTCTACTTCTAGCACCCCCTAAGGTAGGTCAACTCATATCAATGGGGTGTCGTTTGACTCCTAAGAGCACTAGCTAATGAATGCAGTTGAAAATTCCATGGTTTTTACAAAGTTCCATACATTTGAAGGGGCAGAAATGTAAGAAAATGCCTTTTTTTTCACTAGCGCCACCTCCTGGAAGCATTTGTGCATACCAGCCTTTGGGTAAGAAGGCACGTGACCCCTCATTAGATGCGGAAGGATGTTTTCTTTCCAAAATGGCATTGTTTCTCTACCTTTTCTGCATATCTATTATGGTTATAACCATTTTAGTGCAAGCAGATAATTTCAAAAACAAAAGTGTCAGGTTTACGTACGTGTTCCTAGCACCCACATATTTTATGTTAACCCACACAAATAGGCTACCATTTTTCTCATGTTGGTAGCAGGTACTGAATACAGCAGGAAATGTTATGGTTTTCAAAGATTTTAGTATCTTTGAAGTGGTGGAAATGTAAAAAAACATGTATTTATTCCCATAGCGCCACCTTTTGGAAATATTTGTGCACTTCAGCCCAGGGGGTAGAAAGGCAAGTGACCCCTCAATTGATGCGGGAGAATGTCTACTTTCCAAAATGGTATACCTTTTATACCTTTCCTTCATGTCTCTAACAGTTATGGACATTTTAGTACAAGCCGCCATTTTCGAAGAAGCAAACAGGTAGGTGTAGTGATGTGCTTCTGGCACCCCTAAGGTAGGTCGACTCATTCCAGTGGGGTGTCATTTTTCTCCTAAGAGCACTAGCTAATGAATACAGTTGGAAATGCCATGGTTTTCACAAATTTCAGTACATTTGAAGGGGCAGAAATGTAAGAAAATGCCTTTTTTTTTCATTAGCGCCACCTTCTGGAGGCATTTGTGCACTCCAGGCTTGGGGTAACAAGGCAAGTAACCCATCATTAGATGCGGCAGGGTGTCTTCTTTTCAAAATGGTATGGTTTGTGTACCCTTTCTTTACTTCTGTAGTTATTATAACCATTTGGGTACAGACAAGTAATGTTTGAGAAAATGTTAGAAACATTTCAGGTTGTAGTAGGTGTCGTTTTGCACTTCTAGCGCCCCCTGAGGTAGTTGAACTCATACCAATGGGGTGTCATTTTTCTCCTAAGAGCGCTAGCTAATGAATACAGTTGGAAATGCCATTGTTTGCACAAATTTCAGTACATTTGAAGGGGCAGAAATGTAAGAAAATGCCTTTTTTTTTTCATTAGCGCCACCTTCTGGAGGCATTTGTGCACTCCAGGCTTGGGGTAACAAAGCAAGTCACCCATCAATAGATGCGGTAGGGTGTCTTCTTTTCAAAATGGTATGGTTTGTGTACCCTTTCTTCACTTCTGTAGTTGTTATAACCATTTGTGTACAGACAAGTAACGTTTGAGAAAATGTTAGAAAAATTTGAGATTGTAGTAGGTGTCGTTTTGCACTTCTAGCACCCCCTGAGGTAGTTGAACTCATACCAATGGGGTGTCATTTTTCTCCTAAGAGCGCTAGCTAATGAATACAGTTGGAAATGCCATGGTTTTCACAAATTTCAGTACATTTGAAGGGGCAGAAATGTAAGAACATGCCTTTTTTTTCCATTAGCGCCACCTTCTGGAGGCATTTGTGCACTCCAGGCTTGGGGTAACAAGGCAAGTCACCCATCATTAGATGTGGCAGGGTGTCTTCTTTTCAAAATGGTATGGTTTGTGTACCCTTTCTTCACTTCTGTAGTTGTTATAACCATTTGGGAACAGACAAGTAATGTTTGAGAAAATGTTAGAAACATTTGAGGTTGTAGTAGGTGTCATTTTGCACTTCTAGCGCCCCCTGAGGTAGTTGAACTCATACCAATGGGGTGTCATTTTTCTCCTAAGAGCACTAGCTAATGAATACAGTTGGAAATGCCATGGTTTTCACAAATTTCAGTACATTTGAAGGGGCAGAAATGTAACAAAATGCCTTTTTTTTCATTAGCGCCATCTTCTGGAGGCATTTGTGCACACCAGGCTTGGGGTAAGAAGGCAAGTTACCCCTCATTAGATGCGGCAGGTTGTCTACTTTTCAGAAATATATAGTTTTATATAGTTATTCCACTGTTTTAGGGTAGTTTTACCACAAAAACCCTAGAATGCGCATATTAGTTTATAAAGTTGAAAATGTCATTTTGCGCTGCTGGTGATTAGGGCTCTACGCTAGCCATGGATGTAGGTAAAACTATACAAATTTGGTATTTTTTTACTCGGGGGACTTGGGGCTTTTTCAAATAATTGAAACTTTTTCAATCAAGGTAAATGTTTTTGATACATATTGTGTGATTTTAGGAAAATTAGTAAATTTTCACTTTTTTTGTCATTATGACATCATAGCTTTTTGCACGATGTAAAATTCTCTTCATGTAAGGTACCACGAGAAAGCTCAATTCGTTCTGAAAAAAACAATATATAGTTTTCCATATTTAACTAAAAATCCCCAGAGGAAATCAAGCATAAACAGAAGGATAGCAAAAATGCTGAAAAAGTGTCTGGCCTACAGGGTACAGGAAATGGCACAAGCCTCTGGCACTGAAGGGGTTAAGGCCTCAATTCAATTAGGTCCGTCAGCCAAAAAAACCACCCGCCAGCATTTTTCAAGCACGGTAAGCCATTCAATTACCAGTGCTATGAAGAAATACCAGCAGAAAAAAAAACACACGTTTTTAGTTAGTGACCATTTTAACCCATTAAAGCCCATTTAAACTTTATTGATTTTCCCATTCAATTCCATGTGTTAGGCATTATAGATGCATTAAGGGACCCACTCTAACGGATGAAAATCTGCATCCAGTGTTTTGGGGCGCAGAGTCCCTTAATGCATTTTAATCTTGCCAACACAGGTATTGATAAGGAAAAAGGCCCATAAAAACCTAATTCACCAATGGATGTACTGATAGGGGGCCCTAAACCCCATACCAATATATCCAAAGTACTCAAAAAATGTGTCAAATGTTAGCAGAATTAACACTATGGGTGCCAGTGAGGTATGCATACCCCACTGGTACTCACAGGGTTAATCCACTAAAGTTAACCCTTTGAGTGCCAGAGGGGTATAGAACGCATCGCAATGCATTCCATACCCCTCTGGCAGTCAAAGGATTAAAAAAAACATCCCTTGAAAAGAAACACTTACCTGTAATCCTGATGTCCAGCTGGGTCTTCAGCACCCTAGTCAGCTGTCCATCTTCTTCAATCTTCTATTTTACTTCTCTGTCTTCTTCTCTTCTGTCTTCTTATCTTCTGCTGTTCTAAAAGATGTAAAAAGAAAGAAATTCCACGTGAAACATAGGTATTCAAGTAATGTATTTGTAAACCTTTGCGTGTCAGAGGGGTAGGCAACGCATTGAAGAGCAATTCATTGGGTACATCTCCGGCACTCAAAGGGTTAAACCATGATGGCATTAAAGACTTAAAAAAATAATATGATGCAGAAAATAAAATCTGCCTATCCATGTATAATAATCATATTGTTATCCCCAGTATCAGTGGATTCCAGTGCATATATCAGTGGATCCCAATGCATATATCAGTCGATCCCCGCTGTAGCCGGAGCTGGTGGTTGCAGGATTACAAGGGAAAAAATACCTCTCTTGCTACCTTCAAGGCCGTTTGCCAGGGAATCTCTGTGAGAAATTTGAACAGAGACTGGCTTTTATATGGCCAGTCTCTTTTTAAAATGGTTTCCAGCCTTCTATTGCCTGGGATGTGTGCTTACCACTTCCCAGCCAATCAGCTCTAGGGGGGATAACGAAACCTGCTAGAAGCTAATTGGCTGGGAGGTGCATATGGTGGGCTGGAAACCATATAAAATTCAATCTATATTCAAATTTCTCACAGAGATGCTTGAGCAATGGCCCTGAAGGTAGAAAGAAGGGGGTGGGGGAGAACTTTGCCATGCAATTATGCCACCACCGCCAGCAGCATCTTTTACACTGCTGGAGGCAGTTTAGGACTTGGATGGGATCACTGGTATATGCATTGGGGAAACAATATGATTATTATACACTGATTGGCAAACTTTATTTTCCACATCAAGCCTTTTATTATTTTTTAAGATTATAATGCCGGCATGGTTTAACCCTTTTAGTGCCGGAGAGGTATGCAATGCATTGTGTACCCCTCCAGCACTCAAAATTTTAACAAATACGTTACTTGAAAACATATGCTTCATGTGGACTTTATTTTTACAGGTAAATTTTTTAGAACAGAGGCTCAGAAGACAGAAGAACCAGAAGACCATAGAAGATGAAAGAAGAAGATGAACAGTGGATGACAGGTATGTGTTACAGATCTGGGTGTTACGCTAGTGTTAGGGGTAGTATTGTTGCACTTCACTGTCACGGGTAGTGTTTGGTTAGTGTTTGGGAGGGTTACTTGTGTTTGGTTTCATGCTTGATGCTTGATAGTGATGAGCGAGCACCCCAATGCTCGGGTGTTCGGGTGCTCTGACCGAGCACCCCCTGAGGCTCGAGTGCTCGGCCGAGCACCCGAGCCCCATTGAAGTCAATGGGAGGACTCGAGCATTACACCAGGCACCCCCTGCTCTTATGAGGGGAGGGTGCCTGGTCCATAGGAAAAGGGAAGAAAAGGATGGAAACACCACAGAAATGGTTCAGGGACAGCATAGGGAGGATGTCTGGATGCATCTTGGACTCCAACATCGCTGCTGGGAACGATCTTTCGCCCGTAGTACGCCATTTTTACAGACTGACCATAAAACACACAAAAAGGAAAATAAAAACGACTTTAGGCGAAAAATTGTTACCAAACAATATTTGCTGTATATTTACTTGTATATCATCTGCAAATTATCCCAAAAATTTCCTTGATTTTCGGAAGTGAGGCCATGATTAAGAGGGAAACGTGCGCAGAGGCAAATTCTCCCAAAAATTTCCTTGATTTTCAGAACTGAGGCCATGATTAAGAGGGAAACGTGCGCAGAGGCAAATTCTCCCAAAAATTTCCTTGATTTTCAGAACTGAGGCCATGATTAAGAGGGAAACGTGCGCAGAGGCAAATTCTCCCAAAAATTTCCTTGATTTTATTGAACTGAGGCCATGATTAAGAGGGAAACGTGCGCTGAGCTGACCATCTAAAACATTATGGGTGAGGGTCTGCTGCAGAGCTGACCATCCTAAACATTATATGCGAAGGCCCGCTAGTGAGCTGACGCTATAAAACATTATATGAGAGGGCCCGCTAGAGAGCTGACCCAATAAAACATTATATGAGAAGGCCCGCTGGTGAGCTGACCTATATAAAAATTGTCAAACAGGGCCCGCTGGTGAGCTGGCCCTATATAAAAATTATATCACAGGGCCCGCTGGTGAGCTGGCCCTATATAAAAATTATATCACAGGGCCCGCTGGTGAGCTGGCCCTATATAAAAATTATAGCACAGGGCATATGGAAGAGGAGGAGGAGGATGAGAAGATTAAGAGTCAACCATATACCCGTTTTTTGGGTGGAAGGGGTGAATGGGAATACAGAGTATTCACATCATTGTAAATAACATATATAAAGTGAGTTTATGTTCCCCCGCGGCTTTCCTCCAGTGGAGTGGAGAAGTCAGGGGAAATCCAGGCCTTGTTCATTTTTATAAGTGTCAACCTATCAGCATTGTCGGTGGAAAGGCGGATACGCTTATCTGTTATGATGCCACCAGCAGCACTAAATACCCGCTCAGACAGAACGCTGGCGGCAGGGCAGGCCAGCACCTCCAAGGCGTAGAGTGCCAGTTCATACCACGTGTCCAGCTTGGACACCCAGTAGTTGTAAGGCACAGAGGGATCATTGAGGACGCTGACACGGTCTGCTACGTACTCCTTCACCATCTTCCAAAACTTTTCCCTCCTTGTGACACTAGGCTGCGCATCAGGGTGAGGGTGCTGGCGGGGTGTCATGAAGGTGTCCCACGCCTTGGAGAGTGTTGCCCTGCCTTTCTCGGAACTGCTGTGTGCTCCCCTTTTCTCCCCTTCTCGGCTGGCCAAGGTAGCACGTACTCTGCCGCCAGCGTTGTCAGATGGAAAATTTTGGAGCAATTTTTCGACAAGAACCTTCTGGTATTGCACCATTTTGCTTGTCCTCTCCACCGGAGGAATGAGAGATGAGAAATTCTCTTTGTAGCGGGGGTCCAGAAGGGTGAACACCCAGTAATCCGTGTTGTTTAAAATGCGTATAACGCGTGGGTCACGGGAAAGGCAGCCTAACATAAAGTCAGCCATGTGTGCCAGAGTACCAACAGTCAAGATTTCACTGTCCTCACCAGGAGGATGACTCTCAATATCCTCATCCTCTTCCTCCTCTTCTGCCCACCCACGCTGAAGAGATGGAACTAAAGTTCCATGGCTACCCTCTGTAGCGGAGGCAACCGTGTCTTCCTCCTCCTCCTCCTCCTCCTCCTCCTCCTCCTCCAATTGTCGCTGAGAAGACGAAGTGAGGGTGCTCTGGCTATCACCTTGTGTAAGCTCTTCCTCCCCCATTTCCACCTCTTCCACATGCAAAGCGTCGGTTTTAATTGTGAGCAGCGAGCGTTTCAGTAGACACAGAAGTGGGATGGTTACACTGATAATAGCGTTATCGCCGCTCACCATCTGTGTCGATTCCTCAAAATTGCGTAAAACCTCGCAGAGGTCTGACATCCATTCCCACTCCTCACTTCTGATTACAGGAAGTTGAACGGAGAGGCGACGACCGTGTAACAGCTGGTACTCCACTACTGCCCTCTGCTGCTCACAAAGCCGGGCCAACATGTGGAAGGTGGAGTTCCAGCGCGTGCTCACGTCACACAGCAGCCGGTGAGCTGGCAATTGTAAGCGCTGCTGCAGCTTCAACAGGCCGGCCGAAGCTGTAGATGACTTACGGAAATGTGCACACACGCGGCGCACCTTGGTCAAGAGATCATGCACATTGGGGTAGGTTTTTAGAAATCGCTGCACCACTAAATTAAATACATGCGCTAGGCATGGTACGTGTGTGAGCTTGCCGAGCTCCAAAGCCGCCACCAAGTTACGCCCATTATCACACACAACCATGCCTGGTTGCAGGTTGAGTGGCGAGAGCCACTGCTCGGTCTGGTGACTAATCCCCTGCAACAGCTCTGAGGCCGTGTGCTGTTTGTCCCCAAGGCAGATCAGCTTCAGCACGGCCTGTTGACGCTTCCCCACTGCAGTGCTACACTGCTTCCAGCTACTGGCTGATGGGGGAGTGGCGCTGCGTGTAGAGAATTCGGAGGTGGAAACGGAGGAGGAGGAGCCAATAACGTAGGTGCTGGTGGAAACCCTGATGGAGGTAGGGCCCGCAATCCTCGGCGTGGGTAGCACCCGTGCCATCCCAGGGTCCGAGTCGCTCCCAGCCTCCACGACATTCACCCAGTGTGCCGTCAGGGAAATGTAGCGTCCCTGGCCACAAGCACTTGTCCATGTGTCAGTCGTTAAGTGGACCTTCCCAGTAACTGCGTTGGTCAGGGCACGGGTGATGTTACGGGACACATGGTGGTGTAATGCGGGGATGGCACACCGGGAAAAGTAGTGGCGGCTGGGGACCGCGTACCGAGGGACAGCTGCTGCCATCAGGCTGCGGAAGGACTCAGTGTCCACAAGCCTAAATGGCAGCATTTCGATGGCCAGTAATTTTGAAAGGTGTGAGGTTAGTGCTATGGCCTGTGGGTGGGTGGCTGGGTACTTTCTCTTGCGCTCAAATGCCTGGGGTAACGACATTTGGACGCTGTGCTGGGACAGGGAAGTGGATGTGGTCGCTGATGGTGCTTCAGATGGTACAGGTGCAGGGCGGGAGGTATGCGGGCCTGCGCCTTCGACAGGCGATTGGCCGGCACCGAAAACAGGGGAAGAGGAGGCAGTGGTGTGGCCTGCAGACACAGATGGGCGATCCAGGCGTTCCTCCCACTTACTACGGTGCTTGGATGCCATGTGTCGGATCATGCTGGTGGTGGTGAGGTTTCTAGTGTTCATGCCTCGGCTCATTCTGGTGTGGCACAGGTTGCAAACTACAATTCTTTTGTCGTCCGCACTTTCCTTAAAAAAACGCCATACCGCGGAACACCTACCCTTTGGCAAGGTAGATTTACGCAAGGGGGTGCTCCGTGGAACATTTGCGGGCCGGTTTGGTGCGGTCCGCCTTCTTTCTGTAGCCACACCACTGCCTCTTCCAGCCTGTTGCGGTGCTGCAGATGGCTCACCCTCAGGACTGCTGACATCGCTCGGCTCTACACCTTCCCAGGTGGGGTCAGTCACCTCATCGTCCACCAAGTCCTCCTCCACTTCCTCACTCTGATCATCCTCCTCAAGTCTTGATCCCACCACATACTCAGTCATTGACAACTGTATAACATTCTCCTCAACAAGGTCTTGAGACGGAAATAGTGGTTGATTTAATGGCAACTGTGTCTCATCATCATCATCATCATCATCCACTACTTCCTTTGACCTTAAATGCCGTTCACATCTGTCATCTTCTTGTGATTGGGTAGCCTCTAGAGGTTGTGAATCAGGGCACAAGATGTCATGTTCCTCTGCAAGCGTGCTTGGAGAGAGGGTCAAATGAAGGATTGGTGATGAGACGAGCTCCTCACTATATCCCAGTGTGGGATCACTTCTTTGACCAGACCGTGTATGGTGGGAGGAAGGATGATCAGAGTGAGGATTATTTTGACCAGACTCTTGGCTACTGAGAGTGGACTTGGTGGAAGACAGGGTGGTGCTTAACCGACTGGAAGCAGTATCAGCTGTCATCCAACCGACCACCTGTTCGCAGTGGTCGGACCTCGAGAGTGATGTCCTGCGACGCCCTGTAAAATTACACATGAAGCTAGGTATGGTGGATGTCTTTCTTTCTTGTGCTCTGGCACCAGGCACAGTTTCTCCGCGTCCTGACCCGCGCCCTGAACTTTCAGGATCACGTCCACTTCCCCGTCCCTTTTTACCCGCCTTCTTCATCTTACACAGAATATGTGACTTTAATATTTGAGTTTGAAAACTTAACAGTATTTCTTACTATTCTGCAACTGTGCAGAGTACACAGAATAGGCTGCTAAACTGCGGTGACACACACTGAATGGAATATGTGACTTTAATATTTGAGTTTGAAAACTTAACACTATTTCTTACTATTCTGCAACTGTGCAGAGTACACAGAATAGGCTGCTAAACGGCGGTGATACACACTGAATGGAATATGTGACTTTAATATTTGAGTTTGAAAACTTAACAGTATTTCTTACTATTCTGCAACTGTGCAGAGTACACAGAATAGGCTGCTAAACGGCGGTGAAACACACTGAATGGAATATGTGACTTTAATATTTGAGTTTGAAAACTTAACAGTATTTCTTACTATTCTGCAACTGTGCAGAGTACACAGAATAGGCTGCTAAACGGCGGTGAAACACACTGAATGGAATATGTGACTTTAATATTTGAGTTTGAAAACTTAACAGTATTTCTTACTATTCTGCAACTGTGCAGAGTACACAGAATAGGCTGCTAAACGGCGGTGATACACACTGAATGGAATATGTGACTTTGATATTTGAGTTTGAAAACTTAACACTATTTCTTACTATTCTGCAACTCTGCAGAGTACACAGAATAGGCTGCTAAACGGCGGTGAAACACACTGAATGGAATATGTGACTTTAATATTTGAGTTTGAAAACTTAACAGTATTTCTTACTATTCTGCAACTGTGCAGAGTACACAGAATAGGCTGCTAAACGGCGGTGAAACACACTGAATGGAATATGTGACTTTAATATTTGAGTTTGAAAACTTAACAGTATTTCTTCCTATTCTGCAACTCTGCACAGTACACAGAATGTGCTGCTAAACTGCGGCGAAGCACACTGAATGGAATATGTGACTTTGATATTTTAGTTTGAAGACTTAACAGTATTTCTTCCTATTCTGCAACTCTGCACAGTACAAGAATGTGCTGCTAAACTGCGGCGAAGCACACTGAATGGAATATGTGACTTTGATATTTTAGTTTGAAGACTTAACAGTATTTCTTCCTATTCTGCAACTCTGCACAGTACACAGAATGTGCTGCTAAACTGCGGCGAAGCACACTGAATGGAATATGTGACTTTGATATTTTAGTTTGAAGACTTAACAGTATTTCTTCCTATTCTGCAACTCTGCACAGTACACAGAATGTGCTGCTAAACTGCGGCGAAGCACACTGAATGGAATATGTGACTTTGATATTTTAGTTTGAAGACTTAACAGTATTTCTTCCTATTCTGCAACTCTGCACAGTACACAGAATGTGCTGCTAAACTGCGGCGACGCACACTGAATGGAATATGTGACTTTGATATTTTAGTTTGAAGACTTAACAGAATGTGCTCTAATCTGCAACTTTGCACACTAAACAGAATGTGCTCTAATCTGCAACTTTGCACACTAAACAGAATGTGCTCTAATCTGCAACTTTGCACACTAAACAGAATGTGCTCTAATCTGCAACTGTGCACACTAAACAGAATGTGCTCTAATCTGCAACTTTTCACACTAAACAGAATATTTTTTTTTTTTTTTTTTTTTTTTCCCCCCCACACAAAATAACCTGCTGCCCCCACACACAGTAGTCCTAAAAAGGACTTTTGGTTCTTTTTTTTCACAATTTTTGTTTTTTTCCTCCCTACACTGCCTTTCCCTTCCTATCCTCAGCTCTCCCTGGCTCAGACTGAGCCGAACTCGATGGTCAGGTGCTATACAGCACCCGACCACGGGTTCTGGCCAGCCAATCAGTGTAATGCCAGCAGCCAACATGGCTGCTGGCATTACACCGATGTCAGAGCCTCCCTGCACGTTTATTGGCTGCGCAGCAGCCGCAAAACGTGCGGGGAGGAGACCCGAACATGGCGGGCGAGCACATGCGGTACTCGTACGAGTACCGCCATGTGCCGAGCAGAGCGATGCTCGAGCCGATCCGAGCATCGGCCGAGCATGCTCGCTCAACACTAATGCTTGACAGTGAGTCAATTGATTTGGGATTTTCCATAACACGGAGAAGAATCTAGAATTTGTTTCATAATCAAGACAGATCACGCTATCTGTTTCCCTCTTTTGTCCTTTTAATGCAACACCTGAAACACATAAACATATGAATTATATATATATTCTTATCTCTGTTCCATCAGTCTCATCTATATCATCTACATGTTCATATCCATGCTGCATATATTCCATTGCAAGTGTGACTAGATTGTGGATAATTTATTAATTAGGTTCACATTTTTCATTCCATGATGGCAGCTAGGCACCCTTGTTGCATAACACACTGGACCTAAATAATGCAATACCATAGTAAAATGTCCTATAATGTTTATACTGTTACCCCTTGGAACTTAATACACAGCTTTTATTTCATTAGTCTAGAACCTCCAACAATAGTTTCAAAATCATTGTGTCAGATGCTGTACTTTCCTACTACACAGCAGCAAATACCTTGACGTTGGCGATTAGTTATGTGATATCCATATTTTGCAAACAAAGGTGTGTTCAAGACAAAAATGTAACCCTCTGAATGCTTGGAAGGTATCTAACGCCTTGTAAAGCAATGCGTTGCATACCTGTCTGGCTTTCAAAGGATTAAAGAATAGCTTGCTTTAACTGTAACGTCATATGTATTATAAAACCCACAGCAAATAGTGCACCCTGGTGAAATAATGCAACTGAACACATAATAACCATAATCACTTAAATCAGTTCTGAAAAGTAGACTTCATGAAAGGAATACTTTCAGCAACGCAAAGGGAATCTTGCAGTGTTATCTGTTAGTGGAGATCAGCTGTGTAAATTATAAATATCAACCTACACAAATACTATTAGTAAAACGTCAGTAAGGATTTATTTTTTAAGCCCATCCTCTTTGCCTCAAGTGTTTTTAACCCTTTGAGTGCCAGAGTGTTACGGAATGCATTGCTTTGCAATGCATTCTGTACCACTCTGGCACTCAAAGGGTTAACTCTCTAGATGCTTGAGATTTCTCCAGCAGATGGCTTTGCAATGCATCAGAGAAATCTACGCCTTCCAAAGTGTTAAAGGGATAGTAATACTTCGTTTTATCTTTATTTTATTTTGTAGGCATTAAAAAAACATGCAGAACGAAATAAGTCTTATCTCTCATACCTTTATGGTTTGAGAGATATTCACAAGCAAAGTTTCCCCTCCGGCCCCTTTTACCTAGTGTAAGCCATCTCTTCTCAGATGTGGAATGCAGTCCATAGACCAGACAGATAACAGCAGGGGACAATCTTCTTCATATGAGAACAATGAAAGCCCTGCCCCCTTGACAAGTTTTTCAGGTTTTTCCCTTATTTAATTGCATTTAATCACATATAACTTTGTGCTATCTTTACAACTCAAGTCTGGTGAGCATTTACTTGATGGGGTCTTTCTGGCAATATTCCCATGCAATACAGATACGATCTTAGATGGGCTTGCACCCCTCTGTTCTTTCTGTCTTTATGTTTATGAGTTAGTCTGTGTTAATAAAATATGTTTGTTAATCTTTGAGTGCCATGCCGTGTGGGGGATGGGGTATCCAACACATTTCAAAAGCAATGTGTTGGATAGCCCTCTGACACTCAAGGAGTTAAATCATGTATTCAGTTACACAAATAGGTGTCAGTTAGTCAGGAAATTACTGATAAAATCTCAGTAATGCCCCGCCCACCATCCACACCCCCCATCAATACCATCTAAAACAAAAGTGTCCCACTTTGGCCATTTGAAATGTTGGGTGGTATGATATTGGCCCAGCACAAAAACAAATCAGTAGTAAGTGTCAGACTGAGTCACAAACAAAAAAAAAACCTGACTGACTGGGAAGTTCAACATATAGATGGTTTTCATTCTCTTTAAAGTTAACAAAACTTATCCACTTTGCATACATCATTAGTACTGCACTGCCATAATATATATTTGAATATAACAACATAGACGTTTTTGTAGTTTATCATGTGCTCATTTAAAGGGATAGCAATGTTTCATAATAAAAGCAGCTCTAATTAATCATCATAGTATTTGGACTTTGGAGAGTGTTTTATCAATTCTGTCAGAGTTGTAGTTGAAGAGTAATTCAATGACAAAGTATCCCCCTCCTGCCCCCTTTACTGATGTAACACTGTTCAGCCAGATCAGAAGGGAGGTACCCAGGTAGACTGCAGAGAGGGACAATCTTCAATTAAGATTAGGGAAAAACCTGAAAAACTTGTCAAGGGGGGCAGGGCCTTCATTGTTCTCATAGGAACAAGATTGCCCCCTTCTGTTATCTGTCTGGTCTTACAACCAGATTCCACATCTGAGAAGAGATGGCTTACACTAGGTAAAAGGGGCAACTTTGCTTGTGAATATCTCTCAAACCATAAAGGTTTGAGAGATAAGACTTATATCGTTCTTCATGTTTTTTTAATGCCTACAAAATAAAATAAAGATAAAACGAAGTATTGCTATCCCTTTAATCAGGGAAATCCTTAAATCCTGGCTTGCTGGTCGGCCTTGAGTATCAAGTGTGGACACTCCTGTTGTACTGCATGCCCAAATGTGTAGATGCATGATATGGAAGCTAATGTCAACACAGAAGAATAGCTTCACTGGCAAATGTGTACACTCCCACAATGTGGGGAAATTCTGGTGAGAACCAGCTACAAATTTCTCTAGCACTCATTGGTTAGAAGATCAGGGGGGGATTCACTAAGCGGTGATAAAGAGGTGATAAAGTAGAGGTGACTTCTCCAGTTTATCACTACGATTTCTTCAACTGTGGAGATCTTAGTGAATAGGCTTCATAAAATAACATAGGAACTGGAGAAGTGATAAACTGGAGAAGTCATCTCCAAGTTATCACCTCTTTATCACCGCTTAATGAATTCTCCCCCGACTGATTTTGTTTTTATCTTTCACATAAGATTCAATATTCAAATGTAAGAAAAACAAGTATCTGCAGGCAATGCGTGTGAAAGTGCAAGTAGATATCTGTAGGGAATAAAGGCAAAAAAAAGCCAATAATCACTCAGCAGAGAAAGGAAAAAAGCCTGGTTAATAAGTAATATAAACACAGGGTGAGTGTATGAATGGGACAGTTATTGATGCTCTTACGTTGAACAGCCAAAAGGTTACTAGTGCGTGAGCCATTAGTCATCATATATCAGTACAGCTTACATGCCTGTCACAGACTTAACCTATTCGTCTCCTTGGGGACCATTGTGTACAATATGTATAGATATGTCCAACACAATGTATTGGAGACACCTTATTCATCCATGGGGTTAAAGGAAGAGTAATGCTTTATTATTTTAGTAGTATATATTAAATACTTTGACCTTCTGGCTTTCTTTTTCATATTGTTCACATGCCTTGAATCAGTGATGTTAGTTCTTTCATCTACTTTCAATTTTGGGAGCGCCCTCTGCCTGCCGGCTGTAAAAAGGTTTCTGTGACTCAGCTGTACAGAGTGCTGCTGTTGTCTTAGTAACAGAGTAACATAGTAAATTAGGTTGAATAAAGACACAAGTCCATCAAGTTCAACCTTCTCCACATACCCCAGAAATTTTATAGCTTTCCTGCTACCAAATAAGTTAGTCTTTATCAGACCTTCCTGATCTGCCTACTAATAAACAGTATAACTCTGTATGTTCCCTTTGGAAAGAAATGTATCTAATCTTCTCTTGAATGTATCCATTGTATCTACCTCCTTGGGCAAAGAATTCCACAATTTAGCAGACCTTACTGTAAAAAACCCTTCCTCTGCTGAAGTCTAAACCTCCTTTCCTCTAATCTCAAGGGGTGTCCCCTGGTTACCCGATCAGGCCTTGTATGTATTGTATGTATGTATCTTTATTTATATGGCGCCACACAGTGTACACAGCGCCTTACAATAGGCCTTGGAATAAATAACTCACCACAGAGATCCTTGTATGGACCTCTCATATACTTGTACAATGTGATAAGGTCTCCTCTTAGTCGTCTTTTCTCTACAGTAAATAAACCAAGTTTGTCTAGTCGTTCCTCATACGTCAAGTCTTCCATTCCCTTCATTAATTTTGTTGCTAGTTTTAAGAACGCGTTTAGGTAGAGAAGAAAGGAATGTTGAAACAAAGAAAACGGGTGCCCGATAGTGTAATACAGTATGTTGAACTATAACAATAAGATCATACAGTGGATACTCACAGATCCTATATAATAATTCGCTAAGTTGTGTGTAACGCCCGACATGCGCAGTAGACACTGCTGTGCGTGCGGCAGTCATGTGCAGTACAGACTACCCACACCGCGGCTGATACAGAGCTGGGCGCTCCGAAGGAGCGTCCAGCTCTGTATCAGCAGTGGCGCGGGCAGTCTCTACTGCGCGTGTCTGCCCCGCGACCGGCTGCCAGAGGCACTGTGGCCCGTGTAATGGGCTGTTCAACTAGTATCAGAATAAAAGCTGACGAAATGCGCATTGGGAAAAATTAACCCCGTCTCCATTCTGGTAACTCCCATTTTGGAACACAAAACAAGATATTCAGCAGCAGGCTCCACACGTACAAACGTTTTATGAAAAACACTTGTTTAAAAAAACTTAAAGGGTTAGTACTGCCCAAATTTTTTTACTTGATTCAGTATTGTAGATGTTAAAAAAAATAAAGTATCTAGAGAAAGTCCCATCTGTGGATATTCGCCTCTAAAGTTCCCCCTCCCTCTTGTTATCTGTAAAGCTGACAGAAGGAGATCCAAGTTGACTGACTCGAGGAGGCTCTGCAGTAGAGCAGAATTAGCGATATTTTAAAAGAACTACTTCATTGGAATGGTCTACAAAGTGTGCTTGCAAACCAGACACACTTTGTAGACTGTTGAATGAAGTATTTCTTTTTAAATTTCGGCTCTGCTGCAGAGCCACTGGCTGGTCCCAGGACCGGGATCTCCTGCTGTCAGTAAAGCACTGACGTCAGGAGAAGGGGAGGGAGGGGGTACATTTAGCAGCAAATATCTCTCAAACCTTAAAGGGATAGTAATGTTTCATAATAAAAACAGCTCTAATTAATCATCATAGTATTTGGAGTTTGGAGAGTGTTATTTCAATTCTATCAGAGTTGTAGTTCAAGAGTAATTCAATGACAAAGTATCTCCCTCCCGTCCCTTTTACTGATGTAACACTGCTCATCCAGATCAGAAGGGAGGTGCCCAGGTAGATTGCAGAGAGGGACAATCTTCAATTAAGATAAGGGAGAAACCTGAAAAGCTTGTCAAGGGGGGCAGGGTTTTCATTGTTCTCATAGGAAGAAGATTGTCCCCTGCTGTTATCTGTCTGGTCTATGGACTGCATTCCACATCTGAGAAGAGATGGTTTACACTAGGTAAAAGGGGCAGGAGGGGAAACTTTGCTTGTGAATATCTCTCAAACCATAGAGGTTTGAGAGATACGACTTATATCGTTCTTCATGTTTTTTTAATGCCTACAAAATAAAATAAAGATAAAACGAAGTATTACTATCCCTTTAAAGGTTTGACAGATGGGACTTTCTCCATATAGTTTCTTTTTTACCATCTACAATACTGAATCAAGTTAATTATGGGCATTACTAACCCTTTAACCCAAAATATCTAACGCTTTTCATGGCTGTAATTTGGGTTATGATAAATATATGTTGTAACTCTTTCTTACCCCTTTAACCCACTGAGTGCCCAAGAGGTATTCAGTGCATTCCATTGCAATACGTTGGATACCACTTTGGAACTCGGAAGGGTTAAGGACATTCTATTTATACCTCTTCTTAAAGGGACAGTAATGTTTCATAATAAAAGCAGCTCTAATTAATCATCATAGTATTTGGACTTTGGAGGGTGTTATTTCAATTCTGTCAGAGTTGTAGTTCAAGAGTAATTCAATGATAAAGTATCCCCCTCCCGCCCCTTTTACTGATGTAACACTGCTCAGCCAGATCAGAAGGGAGGTGCCCAGGTAGATTGCAGAGAGGGACAATCTTCAATTAAGATAAGGGAAAAACCTGAAAAACTTGTCAAGGGGGGCAGGGCTTTCATTGTTCTCATAGGAAGAAGATTGTCCCCTGCTGTTATCTGTCTGGTCTATGGACTGGATTCCACATCTGAGGGGAGGTGGCTTACACTAGGTAAAAGGGGTGGGAGGGGGAAACTTTATCCTTCAATTACTCTTGAACTACAACTCTGACAGTATGAAATAACACTCTCTATATCTCAAATACTATGAAGATTAATTGCAGCTGTTGTTTTTGTGAAACACTACTATCCCTTTAAAATAAAATGAGCTTAAGTCTCATTAAAACTGTGTTTGAATCACTCTAAATATACTTTCCTCAGAGCAACAAGTGCATACAAATAGACAACATGATTTAGAGCTACATCTGGTCTGAAATTGATCTTCAAGCCCTAAACCTGAACAAAACCAACTTTCTAAACCACTTTCGTCAGATATTCTCCTCTTAACCCTTTGAGTACCAGAGGGGTACTCAAAGCATTGTAAAGCAATGCGTTGCGTCTCTCTCTGACACACAAAGGGTTAACTCCACTTGTTCCAAGAAAAGTGCGGTTGGGAAGTGTACGGGTGTTTTGGGGTATTTCTTTCCTGGAGAACTTTCTACCATTAGGAGAGTTAAAGGGATAGTAATGTTTCATAATAAAAGCAGCTCTAATTAATCATCATAGTATTTGGACTTTGGAGAGTGTTATTTCAATTCTATCAGAGTTGTAGGTCAAGAGTAATTCAATGACAAAATATCCCCCTCCCGTCCCTTTTACTGATGTAACACTGCTCAGCCAGATCAGAAGGGAGGTGCCCAGGTAGACTGCAGAGAGGGACAATCTTCAATTAAGGTAAGGGAAAAACCTGAAAAACTTGTCAAGGGGGGCAGTGCTTTCATTGTTCTCATAGGAAGAAGATTGTCTCCTGCTGTTTTCTGTCTGGTCTATGGACTGCATTCCACATCTGAGAAGAGATGGCTTACACTAGGTAAAAGGGACGGGAGGGGAATATCTCATATACCATAAAGGTTTGAGAGATAAGACTTATATCATTCTTCATGTTTTTTTAATGCCTACAAAATAAAATAAAGATAAAACGAAGTATTACTATCCCTTTAAAGGGATAGTAATGTATCTATTAAAGTGCATCTCCGAATCTTCTTTATGATTTTTTAACATGTAGCGCTATATTTAATTACTTACAGTGCTCTAGCTTAAAAGCTATTTAAGCTGAAAAGATCTCCCTCCCGCCCATTCTGGCCTCTTCTCCTTAGATCTGCAATCCGGTCGTGGGACCAGATGGAGGTAGCGAGGGACAACCCTGGCCCCCTTGACAAAGGAGGAAAGGATTTTCCGTTTGCTTACTGAAGATTTTCCCTCGCCGCTTTCCATCTGGACCAGACAGAGAGGATCAGTGATGCAGGGAAAGCGACTTCAATAGCATTTGAACTATAAATCTGTAAGTAACTATATATAGTGCAATATGTTAAAAAGATCATAAATAATACTCAGAGCTAAAGTGTAAATGAGTTATTAATATCCCTTTAAAAGTCCCATTTGAATTACTGGGAATTTTTATTTGTCACCTATGATAAAGCTGGTGTGCCCTTAGAATTTCACCATTTCCCTTTGGTGCATCAACCTCAGACTCATTATAACACTTTGTAAATACAGTTGAGTCACAGAGTATTTTTACATACTGCAGCTAGAGGGCTCTCCCATCGTTGAATGTAGCTGATACAATCTAACAGATTTTGAGCTTCAGTGTTTTAAAATAAAATTTCATGCAGAATAAAACTACAACTTACCATTTGTAATTCAGGGATCTGAATACTTTTGCAAGCAACTGTATAAGGTAAGGGATTTACTTCAGAAACACGTGGGTAACGGAATGGGGCATAGGTCAGTTTTAGTGTTGTCTAGTGAAGGTGGGGTGCTTCATTGTTAGTGTTAGGTCTAGTGATGGGGTACAAGTGCCAGAGGTGTATGCAACGTATTGCAAAGCAAAACATTGCATATCCCTGTGGCATTCAAAGCAATATTTTCATATTAGAGCTAAGAGGGTGGGGTGCCAGACGGGTATCAAACGTATTGCTTTTGGGAGGAAGATTGACAGGCTGCAGATAGAGCTGTACCGCAGCCTGTCTTGAGCTGATGTCACTCCCAAATCTCTGAAAATACTGCAATTAAAAAAATAATCCGTATTCCAAACGTATTAGCATGGAAGATTATTTAAGAAGCGATTTACTAGAGGTGAGAGTTCCTCTTTATCTTGCATCTTTACCTTAAATGTTAATATATATATTGTAGGGTTCATAGTCCTGAGTAAAACAAGGGTACTTCCATTGCTGAGAGATGTTTTATTTAAAAGTAATCACAACTCAAACTTGAAATTTTTAGGTGTAATATCTCAATGACCTGACATTTTACCATGGCGCTGTTGCTACACCATCGTATGAAGGTTTATGGTCAACTGACTGCAGCTGTCCATAGGATGGTGAAGCAACAGCACCACTGTAACATTTTAGGGCATTGAGATGCTGCACATAAAAAATAACGTTTGAGCTGCAGTATCTTTTGAATAAAACACCTCTTGGCAGTGGAAATACTCTCGTTTTACTCACTAGGGTAAACCATACAATATACATTGTTTTATATCTTAAGTGCCACTATACCTTTAAATAAAACATGTCTCAGCAGTGGGAGTACACTCATTTTACTTATAAGTGAATTATTATCAGTGTATTTAAATACCATTGCTATCACTTTATTGCTACAACCATACAGCAGCTTGTTTTTTAACCGTTTCTGCCCCTTTATCGAAAAAACAGTGTGAGACAGATTCCAAAGCACCAAAAAAGATTAAAAATGGGAGACCCCCCATGATAACAAGGGTCTAAGAATAATGGAGGAGTGAAAAAGAAAATAAATGACCCATTCAGTGAGGGAGGGCTGCACTGTAGAGAGAGAGATAAATAGTTTGTTTTATTCAGCTGCACCTGCTTCTGTTTACGAGGCAGCAGTGTCATGTCTGAACAGGGACAATTTAGTGACTAAAGGCCCTTCTTTACCCACAGTAGAGGACCAGTTGCAGTTCTGGAGCAAATCATTTGTTCTGTGGGAGAGCCGTAACATTTGCATTGCTGTAAATGGGGATTTTAATCCTTTGAGCACTAGAGGGGTACTAGGGGGGGCTCTGCAATGCGTTGCGTACCCCTCTGGCACTCAAAGGGTTAAATGTTTAAAAAAAAAACCTGCTTAAATCAATGGGGAGTTTTATTTCTTCCCTATGGTGCTGTTGGTATGCTCCAGAGCTGCCCCTCATTTCTTTTGTGGATAAGGCCCTACAAACAGTAACTTTGTAAAGCGTTACAGGAGGGGATCAACAAATATAACACCCTTTTTAGCTAATTTAAGCACGTAGAATCAAGGGAGATGGGATGGGAGAAAATCGGTGAATAATGGCATTTTCCTGTTGGTGAATAATTTCCCTCAAATAGTTCAGTTTTTCCACTTTTTCTCCTAACTCATTGCATTGAAATCAATGGGAAGAAAGATTTTTCCCGCCACATGAAAGTTTTCTCTGCTATTCTGCTCCATATAAAAGGGTGTCAGGCTCTCACAGCAGCCATTTTGTGTTTGTGAGAGGAGAGAGCAGCATGTTTTTGAGTTGGAGAAGACAGACATATAAAGGGGAATTGAAGCTTAGTTTAGGGAGTCCTTTAGGTAGGACATGTGTCCTGGGCAATCTGGGGGAGAAGAAGGGAGGAATGAGTTTGACCCAAAATACCCCAAAATTTGGTGTGACTGACTGGCAAGACACAGGCAGCCTGGGTCCTAATTGCTTATTGATTTTACTTTAATTGTCTCTGTGCTGGGGAATTCTGGGGAAAGGAGTTGTTGATTTTGTTTTTTTGTTTTTTGGGGTTTTTTTTGGACTAACTGTGATAAGATAGGGTGGACAACATAACATTAAAAAATATATAATATCAAATATCTATACAGTGCTCAAATCTAATCTTAATAAGTCCATATAGAGTCCACAGAAATAGTCCCCAGCGCTCTGATCCTGTTAATACAAGCTGTGCCTGCTTGTAAAGGCTCCAAGAAACCTGAATGCACAAAATCAAAAGACAGGAGAGCACAAAGGGAGAATAGATCTAAGAGTAGTATTTATTAAAGTTTGGTATAACAAAAAATAAAAATCCCTTCACCCTTCAGGGTGTACACTCACAGGATGGATATCATATAAGCGCCCATAACGCTAAACAGATCCACCGATCCGGAGACGCTGCTCCCAGCACTGCCACAGGCTTCCTCACGCTTCTAGCAACCGATTCCACACGGATGACGTCACTTCCGGTTTCGTCGCTGCGATGCGTCTCAAGCCTCACTCCTGCACCAGAACTCAATGCGTCCTCCAGTCTTCACGGATCACAGCACCTTCTCAACGATCGTTTCGTGGACCAAGTCCACTTTGTCTCTTGACAAAGTGGACTTGGTCCACGAAACGATCGTTGAGAAGGTGCTGTGATCCGTGAAGACTGGAGGACGCATTGAGTTCTGGTGCAGGAGTGAGGCTTGAGACGCATCGCAGCGACGAAACCGGAAGTGACGTCATCCGTGTGGAATCGGTTGCTAGAAGCGTGAGGAAGCCTGTGGCAGTGCTGGGAGCAGCGTCTCCGGATCGGTGGATCTGTTTGGCGTTATGGGCGCTTATATGATATCCATCCTGTGAGTGTACACCCTGAAGGGTGAAGGGATTTTTATTTTTTGTTATACCAAACTTTAATAAATACTACTCTTAGATCTATTCTCCCTTTGTGCTCTCCTGTCTTTTGATTTTGTGCATTAAAAAATATATATATAAATAATTAAACAAATAAATATATTAGACAGCTGACTGTGAACCTGATGTGAGCTCGCTGGGAGCATGTCATCTTTTACCTCCCAGTGGGCCTTAAATGGTGTGCTGTGCTCGGTGTCCCCCCATCTGGAATCTTTTCAGTTAATACTATTATTATTATTATTTTATGTTGCAGTTATTTTTTTTTTTCAATTTTCTTTTTGTGTCCTTTTGGGTGCTGGGGGTGCGCGGTGTGTTAATGGCACGCTGCTTGCTCCTCTGGCACTCAGGGGGTTAATGGTTAAAAAAAAAAAAAATACTGTCTGCGGATTGGCTAGCTTGCCCATAAGGCAAGCACCTATTTTTTATTTCTTTCATAATATTCTGTAACTGAGGCAGACTTGATAGACAGCAGACGACATTGAGAATTTTATTGAGGGCCAAGGCAAGATATCACACTCCATCAGTTGTGTACTGCAGAGAGTAAAAACACACACAGTAGTTCAGTAATGACTAGCAAATGCACAAGCGAGAGGGGGAAAGGTGGAGTAGTGCAGGGACGTGGGAGTAAAGTGGTAGTACATAAACTGACTGCACAGCATGTGCAGTAAATGATGATGATCACTCTCCTCCCGGGGTGGATGCAGTTTGTCAAGGTCCCACCAATCACATCACGCCAATCACACACCAATTCTTCATTACACCATGTATAAACATCAGGGACATGCACAGACATTTTGGGGGGCAGGGGCTCAAATGAAAAAAAGGGGCACTTCTCATAATTATTATTTTTTTTTGTTAAAAGGGCACGAGGGCACTTTGGACAAAAAGGGCAGGTGCTCAAGCCCTCCTTGGTGTCTATATGTGCACGTGCCTGATAAACATATATATATATATTCACACCATGCCAGTCCCCCACCACCACTACCATACACATCTGCCACAGTGTAGGTTGTACTTTTTTTTAATCACTTGACATCATTATTAGTGTTGAGCGAGCACCCCGATGCTCGGGTGCTCGGGTGCTCTGACCGAGCACCCCCTGAGGCTCGAGTGCTCGGCCGAGCACCCGAGCCCCATTGAAGTGAATGGGGCGACACCAGGCACCCCCTGCTCTGATGAGGGGAGGGTGCCTGGTCAATGCCCCCTTCATCTCCGAATGCCCCCTTCAGCTCCGCAATGTCCCCCTTCAGCTCCGCTATGCCCCTCTTCCACAATGTGCCCCTTCATCTCCGCTATGCCCCTCTTCCACAATGTGCCCCTTCATCTCCGCTATGCCCCTCTTCCACAATGTCCCCCTTCATCTCCTCTATGCCATAGAGGAGATGAAGGGGGACATTGTGGAAGAGGGGCATAGCGGAGATGAAGGGGCACATTGTGGAAGAGGGGCATAGCGGAGATGAAGGGGCACATTGTGGAAGACGGGCATAGCGGAGATGAAGGGGGACATTGTGGAAGAGGGGCATAGAGTCTATGCCCCTCTTCCACAATGTCCCCCTTCATCTCCGCAATGCCCCCTTCATCTCCGCAATGCCCCCGTACCTCCAGTCCCTGGTGGTCCAGCGGAGCTTCTTCGGATCTGTGCCTCTTCCGGCACAGATCCCCGCCACCCGAACATGGCGGGAGAGCACATGGCGGTACTCGACGAGTACCGCCATGTGCCGAGCAGAGCGATGCTCGAGCCGATCCGAGCATCGGCCGAGCACGCTCGCTCATCACTAATCATTATGAATATGTGCCAGTGTCACTTAAGCAGGAAGTAAGTGTTGTGGGCAAAGGACAAATGCACATGCTACATGATAACACATTTTTAAAGTTTTATGTTGCTGTAGGACTCACAACTTTGACTTCCAGCTACTTATTTCTCCACTGCAACCCTCTGAAGAAGTAATATTGTGCTGGGAAATGTTGAACCATATTAAACATAGGAAAAAATGTGTTGGAATAGGAGAAAAATGTGTTGAATAGGCAAAAATTTGTTAAAATAGGAAAAAAATTTGCTGGAATAGGCGAAAAGGAGGAACATTTTGACTGCCTGGATCTCGGGACTGCCTCCCATTGAGGGACGTAGAGGGAGGAAAAGATGAGCGCATATTGTGCTCAGTGGAGGAAGGGCAGCAGACACCAATATAGCAATTTATTTAGTGTTTTTTATATTCTTTTGTTTACTACTCCCCATTCACGTCACATGAAAAGGGGCAGCAATGTACATTACGGTAAATGGATCCTAAAGCTGAACACCAGTGGTGTGACTAGCATACATGAGAACTACTTCTGGAGTAAAGGTAGAACTAAAAGTGGGGTGTCCGAGTGATGCAATTTCTGTCACAGTGTGCGTGGGGCTTAATAGGAGTGGGTGGTATTGGGAAGATAGAAGGCAGTGTTTACCCCCCCAAGATGAAGCTTGCTAGATGTTGTTGCATTCACACAACGAGGTCCTTGAGAGCACTATGATTTTTTTTCCATTCACCTTGGTTCTAGAGCTAACATCTTCTATCAGTGCTAGATGACATGTCCACAGAGGGCAGGGCTCCTGATCCCCAAACTCCACCTACTGCAGTACTGACATATTCTGTGGCTTCTGCACTCTGTCAGCTTCACTTTGTTTAAAAAATAAGGGAAGTTACAGTGCATGGGGTTTGGGGGACAGGTAACATTCCAGCAAAAGTCATATCCAGCTCTGTCGACATGACGATTTCCAGAACTGAATGAAAATGTTATTTATTGACCCAAGGAGCAACAGTAAACTTCAAAGGGGCCATTCGTATTTTCTGGCCATAGAAATTTGACTGGCCATAGTAAGGTAAAGAGGTGTTAATGACCCTTCATGACTGTTCAGCTGGTGTAGAGAATTCTCTTTTTAAGTGATAAATGAAAGGGTCTGTGGTAATCAGGTTGCAAGCCCATCTTTTGCCCTGCATTGAACATGGTAGATCATTGGCACGCCAGATATGATCCAGAAACAGACGTCTGAGTGGTTATCTCTTTGAGGACCAGAGGAGGGGTGAACAACACAGGACAGCTGGCGTGTAGAACCAAACAGACATCCTAGGAAACCAATCGCTCAAACCATTTTTTTTACATTCAACTGCAATTTTCTGATCTGGTCACCAGGTGGCCCTGTTCCTATCACTTACTATGGAAAGTCACAGTCTTGACTCAAGCTTTCCCATAGAATGCATTGTTGTTAAAACAATTACCTTTGGGACGCTAGCAGGTGCTGCTGCTAAAATCTTGATTGAAAAATAATAATGTGTTTGAGTTGTAATAACTTTTGAATACAAATCTTCCAGCAATGGAAAAGCTTTATATTAGTTTTCATAAAAAGTTCACTGCTATGGTAATATAATTAGAGCATGGCAGGAAATAAGCCAATGCACATTGCATTTCACAGAACAGATCATGATTTGAGTCATAAAAAAACTTCACCATGTTTAGTCTCTATGGAGGTGTAAAAGTAGAAAGGCTGTTTGAAATAACTTGCGGTTGTATCAAGTTGTAGTTACCAAAGGCTTAACCCAATAAACATTACCACCATTTGTTCCCTTTCTTTTTTAGTGGGGTCTCATCAGGAAGACAATATGCAAAGAAACAGGAAGCCCTGTGAAGCTACTGCTCATTACACATTAACACTTATTATAGGCAATCAGTTCAGTGGAGACCACAAACAGATTCACTGCCAAAGACAGTAAGCCATTGAGAACCTGGGTGGGCAAGTAAGTTGTGAAATTCCTACTTTCCACCTTATGAGTTATGCCTTGTAAACAGAAATGGATTAACATCCCAGGTGCCTCTTGGCAAGGCACTCTACATGCTCTTAGCCCCGCCCATGGGCCTATCCACTACTTCTTGGCACAGAAAATACCTTTGTCCTATAACAAGCAAAGCCAAAAAAGAGTTTTAACCCCTTGGTTGCTAGAGAGATTTTCCAATGCATTGGTAAGCAATGCATTGGTGATCTCTCTAGCAACCAAAGGGTTAAATAATAGTCCGTAAATGGGTATAAAATTGGCTTAGGGACATTGAGATTGCTCTGGTCACACTCACAATATAGAATGTGGGTGTGGCCAGCACAGTTCAGGCACCACCCCTCAAAATTTGGAGTTGCCTACTCTGCCTATTGGGAAATCGAGCTCTGCTTGTTAAAGGGATAGTAATGTTTCACAAAAAAAAGCAGCTCTGATTAATCTTCATAGTATTTGGGCTGTGGAGAGTGTTATTTCAATACTGTCAGAGTTGTAGTTCAAGAGTAATTGAATGATAAAGTATCCCCCTCCCGCCCCTTTTACCTAGTGTAAGCCGCCTCCCCTCAGATGTTGAATCTGGTCTCTTGATCGGACAGATCACAGCAAGGGACAGTCTTCTTACTGTGAGCATATTGTACAGCGCTGCGGAATTAGTTGGCGCTATATAAATAAAGAATAATAATAATAAGGAAAACCCTGCCCCCCTTGACAGGTTTTTCAGATTTTTCCTTATGCTCACTGAAGATTGTCCCTCTCTGCGATCCATCTGGACAGTCTTGCTGCTCTGAGGTGAGAAGTGTTACATCAATAAAAGGGGCGGGAGGGGGATACTTTATCATTCAATTACTCTTGTACTACAACCTGACAGTACTGAAATAACACTCCCCATGGCCCAAATACCATGAAGATTAATTGGAGCTGCTTTTATTGTGAAACTACTATCCTTTTAAGTCATATGAAGGAACCTGCACTTACTGTTCCCAAACATTTTAATTTTACTGTTATTTATAACTAGTTTAAAAGCCCGTGTACACAGGCCAAGGTCGGGGAAATGTTTAAGAGGCCACTACCTCACTGCTCCACGAGATGCAGTCTTGCGTCGCCTCACTCACGCAATGCAATCATGCGCAGTAGAGACTGCCCAAACGTGGGCAGTCTCTACTGTGCATGACTGCATCGTGACAAACATCCTAGCAAATTATTATATAGGATTAATATTTCATACGTAGATAGAAAGAAAGATAGAGGGACTAGCAATATTAAAGTGGATCTATCACCACTTTACAAATTTTGTTCAATATGTTGAATAGTTAGCAAATAAATATAAAACGTTATTATAAAAAAAATCAGATAAATAAATATCAAGTAAATAGAATCATGTCATAGAAAAAAGCATAGTATTTGTATTGCAGAACCATTTCATTCTGAGTACTGTTTACCTACTCTGACATCAATGAGCTCTAAAATGGAACATTCGCTACCCTACCCCTTCTGCTATTGGTAGACGTATATTCAGCCAATAAGAGAAAAGCAGGAATTACATCTATCATCTACATTTATTAAGACCATCCTATGCATGAAGGGAAGAAATAAAAAAAGAGGAACTAGAAAGTAACAGACAAAGAGAGAGTGAGATTATGGTAAAAATAGACTCAAAGATAAGAACAGTGACTCCTAGTGCACAAATGCTTTTAAAGGGATAGTAATACTTAAAATGTAAAACAAATAAATGGTGTAGGGTTTATCCCCCTGATTAAAACAAGGGTACGCCCATTGCTGAGAGATATTTTATGAAAAAATTATAACAGCTCAGACTTTTTTAGGTGCAATATCACAGTGGCCTGAAAATTTGCAGTGGCGCTGTTGCTACACCATCCTATGGACTGCTCTGGTCTGTAGAACATAAATCTCCATAGGATGGTGTAGCAACAGCGCCACTGTAAATTTTCTGGCTACTGTGATATTGCACCTAAAAAATTCAAGTTTGAGCTGTTATACTTTTTTAATGAAATCTCTCTCAGCAGTGGTAGTACCCTTGTTTTACTCAGGGGGATAAACCCTACAACATATTTTTTTTTACATTTTAAGTTTACTATCCCTTTACGTAATATTATGTTTTACATAAAAATGTAGATATATAACTGACACTCAGTCAATCCCTTGAATGCATACAGTGAACAAGCATATGATGCTTTGTACAACTGAATCTCATCTTAGCAGCCTTTGTCTGTTGCTGATTGTATCATACATAAGCACTAAGCTTTAAGAGAAATCTATGATAAGCAACATTATCATAACTGTCAGAGGGTGGGAATCTCATATTATTGAACCACTGATCATTTCCTCTAGTAGACAAGTTTTTTTGTTTGTTTTTTATATTTCTTCAAATGAAACATGGTTCAGGAATCTTCCATGTTGGAGACAGAGATTGTGTTATTGTCATTTACCCGGCTGGAATGCTATAAAGTTCTTATAACCGCAGCATTCCAATGTGTTAGCATTAATGACTCATTATGATGCCAGTTACTATTTACACAAAGATAAAACCCCCTAAAATGTTGATTATTTCCGCAGCTGTGGTCATGTCAAGGGAAAACCTGAAGATAAAATTTATGTGTGGTGAGATCACCCACCATAAGTAATTACTTCTCTTAAGTGAAATCAGAAAGTGAAAGTTACTCAATGACAGATCTAGCTGTTCATCCCTGGACTTGACGTTCATAAATTCTCAGGTCATTAATATTCTAGGTACTAATATTGACACTTTTATGATGCCCAAAGCCAAAAGTGAAGCAATTCTGAGTCAAACTAACCGCACCATATAAAAATTCCCCAAATTCTCATTGACATAAACCCTTAAATGTCAGAGAGGTCTCCAACACAATAATTTGAAATCTAGCATCTAGGAGATGAAGATATGTCATCAGAATATGGACAACTGGTTTTCCAGTATTTGGTTTCAGACCAAATTAGGATGGCTAAATTAAACTGAGATATTAATAAATTAATTTTGTAATAAAAAAACCCATTCAGTTTAATTGAATTTTCTTTGGAGGTTATGCACTAAGGTGTGATAAAGAGGTCATAAAACGTAGATAACTTCTCCAGTGATATAACTTCTCCAGTTCCTATGTTATTCTATGGGGCCTATGCACTAGGATCTCCAGAGTTGGAGAAATCTTAGTGAATAGGCTCCATAGAGTAACATGGGAACTGTAGCAGTGATATCACTGGAAAAGTCATCTTTACTTTATCACCTCTTTATCACGCTTTAGTGCATAATGCCCCTTTGGGGGTAAGATTCACTAAGCAGTGATAAAGAGGTGATGAAATCGAGATGACTTCTACAGTTTATCACTTCTTCAGTTACTATGTTATTCCATGGAACCTATTCATTAAGATTTCTTCAACTTTGGAGTTCTTAGTGAACAGGCTCCATGGGAAAGGGGGGCACTTATCTCCCCCTACAATTACCCCTCCATATAAACAAAGGGGCTGGATGGGCTGGCCTGGGGATCAAATTATGGCTTTGTCCATCCCGGAAACATTTCTACGGACACCTCTGATGGGCTCCATAGAATAACAAAGGAACTGGAGAAGTGACAAACTGGAGAAGTCATCCCCACTTTTTCCACTCTTTATCACCATTAGTGAATCTCTCCTCATATCTTCAATCAACTGAAACTGGGCAGACCCACTGAAGAAGTCAATTAACTCTTCCATATTGCAAGGATTGACTGAGAGGACTATCAATAAAGAACCTTCATCAAATCAACCCACATATATCATAACTACTGGTCTCACTGAGACCTCAATATTCTTTTGTCGTCTCATTTTACACCCCAGTAACATTATGACGGTTACATGCTATGCTAGAGAAGGATTAATTCATAAGTTAATGGCAAACCCAGAATTTCCAAGACGGGTTCAACAACAATAAAATAGGGATGCAACCAAAGTTCATGGTAGTTTTGTCTAATTCTGCACCCTAAATCCATTGCAGCTGCTTGTGCTTATACCAGGGGTGGCAATATGTTGTTCTTCTCCAGCTGCTGTTGGACTACAACTCATATCATCTTCAGCCAGGCCACAACTGGTTTAGGATGATGGGAGCTGTTGTCCTAGAGCAATAGGACACAAGCTGCTGCCTAACTCTGGCACAGACATAATCATAACAGCCGCTATCTCTTCTCACTACTTGGGTGTTACAGCTTTTATCTGATAAGGAGCCTGACAGTACAAGAGCGGGAGTTCTGGGAAGACATATACTGTAACTGACAGATAGATAGGTATTCTATGCTGTTAAACTTAAACTCCTACCTTGTTTACTTACATCATGTTTCCTGGAATAAACTTGTATCATTGAAATAATATATGTGCTGGGTATATATTTTCAACCAGCAATTTATGGGTTATAACTCTCAATATAACCCCAAATTGCTGTTTACATTTAACCCTTTGAGTGCCATAGGGGTACACAACTCAAGACAGGGCAAGACACCCTGAGACCCAACTATTGTCACAGTCTCGCATTACCCCCATCCTCAGTCCCTGCCACTATTTCCTGGCACAGGAAGTACTCTTGGTGTATCGCAAGCAAGGACCACAAAAAATGCTTCAACCCCCTTGGCTGCTAGAGAGATCTCCAACATATTGCAAAGAAGTGCTTTGGAGAACTTTCTAGTGTCCAAAGGGTTAAATAATAACCTGTAAAGGGATATATAAATTGGTTTGCAGACACTGTGATTGTTGAGGCATCCTGCAAAAAGTTGAATTCTTTCCACTTGCCTTCTCTGCCTATTGGGAAATCTGGCCCTGCATGTTCATACCTGTGAACTCTACGGATTTGCACAGGAGACTCTGGTTTTCACACCACGTTATCATGTCTCAGGGGCAGAGGCTGAGTCTCTGGATGTGGGGAGTTTCTACTGAACCTCTACCCACTTTTCCTCCTTCCCACCCTGTTCCACCCACTTCTCCTCCTTCCCACCCTGTTCCACCCACTTCTCCTCCTTCCCCACCCTGTTCCACCCACTTCTCCTCCTTCCCAACCTGTTCCACCCACTTCCCTCCAACTTCTTCTCCTTCCCACCCTATTCCACCCACTTCCCTCCCACTTCTCCTCTTTCCCCACCCTGTTCCACCCACTTCCTTCCCACTTCTCCTCCTTCCCCACCCTGTTCCACTCACTTCCCTCCCACTTTTCCTCCTTCCCAACACTGCTCTATCCACTTCCTTCCACTTCTCCTCCTTCCCCACCCTGTTCCTCCCACTTCCCTGATGTGTTTGCTAGGCTCCGCTCCCACTTGCAGCTAATCCCCAACCTTAATTGATATGTTTAGCGCCAATTATATCCCCCAGCAGCACCAGAGGATTGGTCTCCTGGTATTTCATAACAGAAAGTTCTCAGGTATGTGCATGGTGGAGCGATGCACTGGGTACTGCTCCAGCATTCATAGAGCTAATGCAACCTTACTATACAGCTGAAACATTCTATCAGGTATATGGTATGTTAGCATAAGTCTTTATAACAAGTCCCAAAGTCATGTGTATCATTATGCAAACTATTTTGAAGTTTCTGAGCCTTCTAATTAGTGTTTTGTACAGAGGAATATTTACCAAAGCACCTGCAGTAGCTTCTCATTGCTTCTTGCTTGGAATCATTACTGCCACCTGTATATAACAGAGGTGCTCTTTGCAACACAATGTTAAGTCAGTCTGTGGTCAGACATTGGTCAGTGCGAACTCATAGAAATGAAAGTCCTGTTATTTCTTCCAGAAGTGACGAAGGGTATTTCATAAAGGAGGGGCTAGCATCACACAACGTTGCCATTTTTGTGTAAAAAGCTTCCCTAGCTCTTGCAAGCTCTTGCCCATATTTTAATGTCAAAAACTATTAGCACATACCTCACATAGGGCCAGATTTAAAGGTTTGCGGTGAAACAGACCAAAGTGAGTACCGATCAACATAATAAAATGTCTAAGTCAGTTTTTAAAGGCCCCACCAGCTAAAAGCACAAGACGTTACGCCACAGAACTGGCTTTGTGGGTAAAAGTTCTGAAAATGCCGTTAAATAGCAGCGATAATGGGAACTTCACAGTAAAAAAGTTAATGCCTGACATACTGCCAAGCACCTATCACTAACTTATTTGTGTTACACTTACCTGTTATCCACTGTCTGTCTCCTTCTGTCTTCATTCCGTAGTCTTTTCTTTCTTCTCTTCTTTCTTGTATCTTCTCATCTGTCTTCTTTCTTGTATCTTCTCATCTATCTTCTTTCTTCTAGCTGTAAAAGAAAAAAATATTAATGTAAGTTTTTTTAGAGATATAGCGGACAATAACACATCGTTTAGCCACTTGATTTCCAGAGGTTTACGCAACGCATTGCAAAGCAATGCATTGAGGACCTCTATGGGGCTCAAAGGGTTAAACTCTGTATTAGTTCCATAAACGCTGTATTAATTCCATAAAAATATGCCACCATTAATTTCATCTGGAATAAGCCAAGTGAAATTGAAGTCATTATAATAGTCAAAGTTGCTCAATATAACATGTCTGAAAATTAATTCTTAAAGGGATAGTAATACTTAAAATGTAAAAAAATATATGTTGTAGGGTTTATCCCCCTGAGTAAAACAAGAGTACTCCCACTGCTGAAAGGTTTTATTCAAAAGTTATTAATTTTCAAAGTTTAATTTTTTAGGTGCAATATCACAGTGACCTGAAATTGTACAGTGGCGCTGTTGCGACACGATCCTATGGACAGCTCTGGTCCCGGGAACATAAATCTCCAGGACAGGAAGGGAGCATTGAGCTTGATCCCAAATACCTCTAAATGTTGTATGACTGATTGGGAGCACACAGTCAAAGGTGATTCAAGTTTCTTCCTGATTTGGCTGTTATCTCTGTGGTAGGGGAGTCTAGAGGTCTGAGAAAGGAACAAAGAAGAATTACCCAAGTACCCCAAAATTCTTTGTAAATGACTGGGAACACACACAGGCAGAGGTAAGCCAATTTTCTTCCTGATCTGGCTGATAACTATGTGCTAGGGGACTCTGAGGGTGTGAGGAGGGAGCAAAGGAGGTTTACCCCAAATATCCCAAAATGTGGTGTGACCTAGTAGACACAGGTAGCTGTGATCAAAGCTCTTTCCTGATCTGAGTGTTATCTCTGTGTCAGGGGAGTCTGGGGGTGTGAGAAGGGAGGCAAAGGAGAATTACCCCAAAATTCTGGTTGACTGACTGGGAACACACAAGCTGAGTGATCCAAGTTTATTCTTGATCTGGTAGTTATTTCTGTGCTAGGGGAGTCTTGGGAAATAAGCAGTTGAACAGGGAGTATGTTTTTGTTTTTTTGTTGATAATGATAGGGTTGGAGAAAATGTAAAAAATTGATAGGTGACAGACACAGGGACTCTGACGTGAGCTGTGACTGAGGCAGACTGATACTAGACACGATTTTTGTAGAGGGCCAAGGCAAGACATCATACACAATCATTCCTATTGTTTACTTTACAGTAAAAACACACACAGTAGTTGAGTAATGTCCAGCAAAAGCACAAGAGGTACAGGGAGGGTGAAAGGATTAGGAGCCATAGAGGGATGTGTGAGTACAGTGGTAGTCCAAAAACTGACTGCAGCCATGGTTTCTGCAGAGTGTGCAATATATGATGGTGATCCCTTTCTTCCTGAGGAGGGTGCAGTTTGTCAAAGTCTCACCAAAATTTCCACCAGCACCAGTATTATCAATAAACCTAAAAACACTGAAGACAACGACTCACATTACAGTGTTGATGGCACAGTACAAGAAGGTGTAGCAGCTCAACCAACTGCTGTATTTGACAAACACAAAAACACCTGTCCTGAATTAGAAGTGAACATTGTGAAAATCACTCAGAGGGGAAAAGTAAAAAGAAATTGTTTGAGACCTCGAAATACCTAGAAGTATATAAAAGTGGTGAGGAAGAAGCAGCAGCCGATGCTGAGGATGACCTAATTACTGATGATGATGATGATGATGATGATTATGTAGATTTAGAATATATCCCTCCAGCATCCTCCTCTTCTTCACATACAGATGAAGTTGAGTGTAAGAGACATGAGAGATGGCCAGAAAATTACCTGATAGACAAAGACTCAATCTTCCACCACTGAAAAGGAGTACTGTAACTGTCTATAAACTGTTTGAGAAAACAATTGGAAACTCTGACCCTGGACAAGCAAAGATGCCAAAAAATACACAGTCATGCTGCCAGTCATCATCATCATCGTCACCAGTGCTTCCAAGTCCAAGTATGTGTGGTTGATTGGGAACACATACACACTACTAGTGTTGAGTAACCGGCAACAACACAGGTTATCAACATCCACAACCTTAGCTATGATAAGTGCCTCTGATGCTGTTGGAAATGCAGTACCTTTGATACCAAGTAGTAGGTACAACTGCAGCAACATCTAGACCCAGTATTAATAGCAGCCCCTCAGGAACCCCTCAGTCTATGAAGTCCACAGTATGGAGATAATACACTCATGATCCAAAAGCTAAGCATGTTACAATTTGTTGTCTGTGTAAGAAGCAAGTGAGTAAGGGGAAAGCAGGCTCACACCTAGACACATCCTCAGTGAGATACCACCTGAAGCACAACCACAGGTCTGACTAGGAGACACACTATCAACATGTCAGTGGTGCCTCAACTAGAAGCAGAAGAAGAAACCCTAAAAGTTCCAGCTCTTGAGCCCATAATAGAAGTGTTGTTGAGGTGTCAGAGTATGCCACAATGTTCTGCTACTGCTACAGAGGAATATGACTCTGAGTTTATTGTAGGAGATGACAAGTGTCATAGAGTGCCAACACAAACAGCCACCACACCCAGCACCTCCACACATCATGTTGTTAAAGCAATATCCCAAGCTGCAGTGTTACTTAAGCAGGAAGTTAGTGTTGTGGGCAAAGGACAAAGACACTCAGCCTGCTAACAATTTTTCCAGGTTATTTATTTCTCCACTTCAGCCCTCAGAAGAAGTAATATTGCAGCAGGAAATCTTGCAGTCATAGAAAACATTCTCACAGGACATTTATTGGAAGTGGCGAAAATGTAGACATTTTATATATTTGCTATAGGTGGAAATTTTTGTGAAAAAGAGGGAAATTGTTGTTTTTCAGTGAAAATTCTCATAGGAAATTTTTCTACATTTTCGTCCATCCCTACAAGACATCTGAAAGAAACAAGTACGTAAACTGAGTATTTGGATAACCCCTGAATGCACTAAGTTTTTGTCCTGGGACAAAATGCATTGCAAACTCATCTAGTCCTTAAAGGGTTAAGTGTGGGTGATATCTTCTAAACATGCCATAATTTTAAAGGGTACGGCAAAGTAAAGTCAACCTCAGATTAAAAAAAAAAATTAAAAAAGGGTTAAAAAAAGAAACAAAACAAATGGTGCTCTGGTGGTTTCTCTACATTTTGCACACAACAGCATCTCTGAGCCTTTCACACCTTGTGTCAGTTTTGCAGGCAGCCACTGTAGACATGCCGCTGAGAAGTATAGAGTAGGTATAGATATGAGTCATTAAACTTGTGCCATATACCCACACAACATCATCAAAGAGCTACAGCCTCTGGTAACAGACATGTTCCCCTAACCTCCTATTCTTGCATCCAGGCAACCAGAGAATCTGAAACAAAAACTTATTAACAGAAGACTGAACAAAAACAAATACAAGACAATAAAATCTAATCTAAGTGTAGTATATTTGATATAATAAAATGCAATATTAAAACATTCACATTTTGCCTATTGTGGGCTTGTAACATGTCAGGGGTCCCAACCCCTATTAGCCAACAATCTGTGCCCGATAACTCCACTACTCCAACCAGCCTTGAGATGTCCAATCAATCAGAACATGAGGCTCAAAAGAAGGAACTGCACCAAGAAGGCCTCCATTGAAAGTCTCCATATGTAGTATCATCCACCGTATGGTAAGAAAAGATGTACAGGTCTACAGGGAGAAGTTGGATATTGGTGTGGGAAACCCTCATTGTTAGGCCACATCTATGTTGTGTCTATAGTCTGTGGTACCTGTTACCTTTGTTTATTCCGGTTTTGACCTCGCTTACTCTTCTCGGTTTCCCCTTCTAGTGCTGCCTGCTCTGACCCAGCTTATCCTTATACCCCCCAAGTATCCATTCCATCTGCCCCGACCGCGGCTTCCATACCATTTTTGCACCTCAGCTGCCTGCCCATGACCTCGGATTTCCTCTGATCATTCTCTTGTTTTTGCCCCTGTCAGTATATATGTTCTTTGGTTCCTGGTGGGCTCTTTGGCCTGCTAACTCATTCAACATTTTCCTATCTCAGACTAACCCAGCTGCCTGCCAATCTTTGTGCTGTTTCTTGTGCGCAGGGTCAGCATACAGGAAGTTAACACATATAAATAAGATTATATATATGTGTATGTCTGTGTGTATACAATGATGTTACAGATTCTAGCCAATAACCTAATACTTGCTTCATTGCGATTTACACTAGAGCTGATAAAAAGATCCTTTCAGAGTCTACTCAGATTCTATTGGTCTACTGCACTGGACATCGACCAGGAAAAAAAAATATTTTTGAGTCTGCTTACAATTTTTTACCTTCTAAATTTATACTATTTTTTGTTGGAGGAAGGGTTGCATACTTTGAAGGTAACATTACCCGGGGCATTGTTATCATTTACTAAAGTTCAAACTGAGAATATGCAGGATTTTTCTTAAGAAAAAATGTAGATATTCCAATATACATGCCTTTCACTAGGTCATCATTTGCACAATGACAAAATGCCCATTCAGACAGAGATCTTGTATTTACAATAAGATAAAAAAAAATAGAAAAAAAAAACACATTCTTTTGCTGGTTCCAGCCAGACAAGTTTAGTGTCAACCACAACATAAGATACAATTTCATTGACGTATGAAATATGGATCTAGAGTTTTACTTGTATAGTGCAGCATAATGCACGCAGAGCATTACAGAAGGAAAATATGCAATATATTACAATACATAAAAACAGTTTACAATAAATAAAGTTGGGGTTACATTAACCATTTAAGGATCGGGGGGTCCACAATGTATTGCTTTGGGTTAAGTGCCACAAGAGGAAAGAGGTCCCTGCCTCAAGGAGCTTGCAATCTAATTTGGTAACAAGACAAATAGACAGGTATTAAAGTGTCTAATACTGCGCATTGCAGTGATGATATCTGCAATAAGCCGGCACAGTTGCAGAGGTAAGGAGCAGAATGCAAGGTGGGTTTAAGGCAGTTTGTAGATGGTGTGATGATTCTATGCACTTTTCTTTGTTCTAGTTTTCATTCTGGCATACTTTATCCATTTGTCTTATGTTCTTTTTTTCACCTCCATTGGCAAGCCAGTATACTTCATTCAGACAGGCATAAATACGGTACATGTAAAAGTTTAAATGATGCCAGTTAATATTATTACTGTTATGTTTCATTTATAAAGTGTCAGCATATTCCTTGGCAGTGTTGAAAGAAACTGATGCATTTTGGATCTTTGTTGTATAGAAAAAAAAGAACTAAATTGATTCATAATGCTTCTACACACACACATACATACACACTCACAGACACACAAACACACATTCATAGACACACATACAAACACTTGCAGACACACCTAACAGACACGCACACTGACACACACATACATAAGCTGACACACCCACACATATAATTATAGATACACACATACATACAGCACACACAAACACTAGCACAAACACAAATTAAAACACATTCACACAAACTAACACATGCACACAATAACAATTTTTTAAACATTAATTTTTATACACTTAAAAGAAACCATCTTACATAGTAACCTAAACCTATTTTACAGTCTTGGAAAGAATACATTTTCAACAAATGCCAACTTTTAAAACCTGCTTTCTAACAAGGAAGACCAAATTATATAAATCCTTAAAAAAATAATTTTCAATTGAGCTTTAAAGGGATAGTAATGGTTCACAAAAAAAACAGCTCCTTTTAATTTCCTAGTATTTGGGTCGTGGAGAGCCTTATTTCAATACTATCCGAGTTGTAGTTCAAGAGTAATTGAATGATAAAGTATCCTCCTCCCGCCCCTTTTACTGATGTAACACTGGTCACCTCAGAGCAGCAAGACTGTCTGGATGGATCGCAAAGAGTGACAATCTTCATTGGGCATAAGAAAAACCTGTCAAGGGGGACAGGGTTTTCCTTATGCTCACAGTAAGAAGATTGTCCCTTGCTGCGACCTGTCCGGTCAAGAGACCAGATTCCACATCTAAGGGGAGGCGGCTTATATTACTCTTGAACTACAATTCTGACAGTAATGAAATAACACTCTCCACAGCCCAAATACTACGAAGATTAATCACAGAGCTGCCTGTTTTGTGAAACATTACTATCACTTTACCATTTAAAATAACAAATATCACTAATTTTATGTAAAACTTTTGTCCAAGAAACACACACTAACACACACACTTACTAACACACTTAAATACACTAATAAACATACTATCAGTGATGCACACATGAACACAAAGGAGAATGGGGTTTACTAATACAATACCACTCTATAACAAGCCCTAAAACCAATTTCTTAGTCGTCCAACATCTGCCTAATGTCAATTTACTAAGCTTCTTGCTGTGAAAATCCTCCCTGCTCATGCTACAGGGATGGCTTTCATTGGTTTTCTTGCATTAAAGTCTTAATGATGGCTGAGTGATCATACTGTCCTCAGAGCACACAAACTGTGCAAATGTTCAAAATGTCCCAGATTCTTAACACGTGTATAACCAGTATCTCAGTCATTGTGACTGCTACACCTGTGTTTAAACAGCGTTCTTCTTAAAACTTGAATTGTTGGTGTGTCCCAAGGAACAGAGTTGATAATTGCTGTTCTAGTGCATACCCCAGTGTGTATAAGTAGGGATTAGACGTTAACTCCAGCAGAGCTGTGCTGATGGATTATTCCTTTATTCCTCAGTGCCGTACATATATAAAGTCCCTTAGCAGTCTGGAAAAATCAACACATAAAACTCATAGAGCAGAAGAATGCTAAGCACGTTATTGCCTTATTACACCTCCGTTTCTAAAATACCCATCTGGCAAAGACTCAGGCAGCAAACAGATATAATATAGACACCTGAATAAATCTCAGACACCTCTCATACACACAGGAAGACCGGGATATGAAGTAGGACCACATGGTGCGGATAAACCTATACACAGCTTTGTTTAGATGAGAAATGAACCAGACAGGAGCCAAGTTTAAACATATGTTAACCCTTTAAGGACTTGTGTTCTGCAACACATTTCTTCGTTTCACACCCCTTGGTCCTTAAAGGGTTAAATGTCATCATGGGCATGGAAAAAATGGTATTTGTGCTTTATCGGACATCATGCGACCACTTTTTCTACCAAACAATTGCTTAAAGCGGAACTATCACTCAAATTATAGTGTCCCCTACATCATTATGCACATAGCAATACGCATATCTATACTAGTATTATCCTGAGTAAGTCCAGCGTTATTGAAAAATCCAACTCGTTCCGAGACAAACAGGCAGTCTTCATTGAAGACATCTTGCCAAAGAGACATCTGTGCACCTGTGCTGTCCGTCCCGGTCTCCTCTAGGAGGAGTTGCATTGTACCTTATGGTACAGGAAGGGACTGACGGCATAGGTGAACAGATGCCTCTACAGCAAGATGCCTGCCTGTGCATCTCAGAATAAGTTGGATTTATCAATAACACCGGAATTATTCAGGATAATACTAGTATGGGTATGCTTATCACTATATGCATAATGATTTTGGGGGGAGGGGCACGTTAATTTGAGTGATAGTTCTGCTTTAAAACTCTGTATGAAACACTAGTTTTGTGAACTGTGTTCCAGCCCTTTCAAAACTGAATCGCCTACAAACATTGAATTTATGGAATTATTTTGCACAATGCTAGTACTAACGATATAAACAGGATATTTAATAGGCAGTGGGAAGAGGTGGATCACCAGGGTCATAATCTCAGCCACTTTATGACCTGATCTGAGCCAATGTTCCTTCAAAACCAGAGGTAGACAACATGTGAGATTATAATTCCCATTGTCTTCAGCTAACCCATTGGCTGGGTGTGGATCACAGGAGTTGTAGTTTGACAAAAGATGGAGTACTAAAGGTTGCCCGCTCCTTTTCTAAGTTTTTGCTTGCAAGATTTTGATTGGAGATAAGAAATTATCAACCTGTCCCTCTGACTATTTTCCTATCTAATTAAAATGTATAATCTTACATTGTTCTCAAAATAAGCATGTCTATTGTAGTTACTCCTAAATTACATTACCATGTTAGTCCTACTGCTTTCCCCTTAGGCTGTTCAATGGCCCTTTCTGTAGATTAGTAGTTATACACATTGCTTCTCAAAACGTCCACCCTCTAAATTCAGATTGTATCATCTTGTTCTATTATTCTTAAATTTCTAAAGAACGCATCCTTCCTGAACTATATTAAATCCTTTAATAAATGTATCATCCCTTTCCCTTCTCTATCCCAAGCTACACATATCAAGGTGCTGGAGCCTATCTTGGTGAGATTTGCCGTACAGATTTTGCACCACTTTAGTAGCTCTTTGAATGGTCTCGGATTTTATGTCTTTCTGGAGATACAGTCTAAACAACTGTACATAGTACAAGTGAGGCTTAACCAGTGATCCATACAATGATACCTCTCTCTTGTACCTTCCCATAACTTTGGTCTTAAAGACTGGGAAATAAAGGGCAGGCTACATATCTAATAAAGGTAATTTATGCCGTATATATATATATATATGTATATGTATAGAGTTAAGGTTGTAGCAGTATTAGTCCAGTGATGTAGATGTAAAATAGCAAACAAAATTAATATCTTGTAATCCAAAATTCTGTTAGTCCAATAAAAAAGGTATTACAAGATATTATATATATACCATTTTCCTCTGCCTCTGAGAAAATTGCCACAGTACGGTGAAGAATTAAAAAAAAAAAAATCTAAAAATAGGTGTAACCACAAGAGGGTGTTATTAAAGGAGGGGTGTGGCTAAGGGAAGGGCATGGGTAGGAGCAGGGAAAAGGCAGGGCTAGGTTCACCGGAGGGCGTTGTGCCTAGGGGTGCCAGAGATGTAAATGTGGCCCTGTTTCTCTGCCTAGAATGTCTCTTCCTGTACAACCCTATAGCTACTGATTTACAGCATTGCTTGCCTACCTTCAAGTAATCTAAAAGGGATTCTACCCATCCCATTCAGCAGTTTTTTCTATAACCATACACCTACATTCCACTCATGAGTTTTATTGTCCTAAAAGCAGGGCTCAAAATTTCCACTAGCCAATGGCGAGTGAAAATTTAGCCCTGGCGAGTACAAATTCAGCCCTGGTTGGTATATTATGGCTTTCAGTGGTGAGTAACTTTACAGGTCTGGCTAGTAGCAAAGGACTTCAAATTTTAAGCCCAGCTAAAAGTATTATCTTAGACTTTGCAGCATTAAACTTTATACTCACTGCACTTCTCTGTTCCCCCAGTTTTGCAAATTTTTTTGCATTGTTCAAAAGAATACTAAAGGAACTATGGGTCAATCAATTGCATTATACGAGACAAATAAAAATGCAAATGTGGCTTTAATCCCATGAATACCAGAGAGCTCTCTAATGCATTGGGAAATCATTGAGGATTTGGGGATTTGTATTAGTCCCTAATGGTGCAGTTGGTTTATCCCAGAACTGCTCCAGTTTTCTTGTGAATATTGTGCCCTTTGTCCAGGGAAGTCCACAGAAATTTTTCAAGAGGGGCAAATCCATAATATGCCACCCAGACCAGCCCGCACACTCCCTGTGTTTATGTAGAGGGACAAGTGTAGAGGAGGTCAAGTGTCCAATCTTGCACCCCCCTAAGATGCCCGGGCCTTCCCCAAAGGCGTCAGTCCTGTTACAGATCTATATAATCTGCAAAAAGGTTTAAATACCACTAGCACTATTGCTAGTTATGAATATAATGACTTTTTTATAATCTATATCTATTAAAACATGAACAATTTTAGATCTCTTTCATGTGGGCAACAGAATTGTAGCAATACCCGGCTAGATTCCTGTCATTTATATTCTGAACTCACCTTTCAGGTATGCTGTCCACCTAATACCATCACAGGGAAATCATGGCCAAAGTCTGGTCCATGTGACCACCAGCCAAATATTATTAGCTGAAGCACATGTGGTTTGACCATTAATTGAAGTTTAGGATGAGCATCACACTAGCCAAAGGAACTTGAGTGAATGCTTTGCCAGCGACGCCTTAGGCCGCCATGTAGATAAGCCCTGCTGCAATTTAGCTGTGTTCCTGATGAATGCAATAAGCATTGCAGCATAACCCAACAGTATACATTTTAGTACATGAGACAACATACCCAGCACAAAAAGAAAGAAAAAAGAAGAAGAAATCTCGTTACAGCACCATATCCCTTTCCTATATTACTGGGACAACGGGACAGCCACAGAAGTCAAATAAGGGAAGAGAAAAATAAAAAAACATAAAATATAACTTTTAATAGTCCTTTAAAAAGCTAGCAAATTTAAAAACAAAATTGCAGTCCTAATGTGCAATAAGTGCTCACGGCATATATATGGTATAGGATTGAATCTCCTTCCTGCCTAACAAAAATATGTTAGGAAACAGATTGCAACAGTGGATCTTTCTCCCTTGACTATTCAAGATTGCAGATTCTATTGATTCCTCAGTATTAATAAATGATTAAGTCCTCCACATTGTCCTGCGTATTCACCTGCAGAGGACAGAATCTGCAGAATGCCTAGACCTGTTCCATCGGTTTAGGACAATAACCATGGTAAATAGTATTCAAATGAAATAGGAATCGTAAGTCCTACCTGCCTCCTAATATCTAATAGTAGGAACAAAGAATAGAAGAGAGGCGGCCGCAAAAGGTGATCACCCAAAACCTGACGAGCTACCAGCTCATATTTCCCAGCGGTCAGTCCACAAAAATCATTTGGTAAAGGACCCGCTGGGTAGGTGATCGATATAGGCCAAAAAATAATAGAGGAGAAAGAATAAAAGTTAGAAAGTACAGAGTAGCAACTTGAAATCACATTAGTGCTGCTAAAATGCTGAAACACATAGTCTGTGTTCAGCGACCCAACGATCGTTTCGCCATTACAGCTTCATCAAGGGGTCACATACCCAGCACACCACCTCTTTGTTGGCATTGCCATAAGAAATATTAACTTAAAGAGTGAACTTAAAAAAAAAAAAACATTGGTGGTAAAGCTGGGTTAGAATTGTTTGATCCACCACCAAAAAAGGTGTTTCTTGGCCTCAGGAATGCAAAAAAGTACATTGTTATTTTTATAACAAAAACACATATTGTGCTGTATTCCATTGCCATTAGAGCTATAGTTTTTGATTTCGTTCTGAAGCTCAAAGATTTTGATAAATTATATAGTAATAGGGGAAGTGCTACAAGCAAAGCGATGCACCTCTACCCATCTTGTGTTTCCTGTGCCACAAACCCGACACACACACATCTTCAGCTGCATGAATGAAACTGCTGAGCGGCTTGCAGCAAAGTCGTGATAATTCTGTAGATTCACATCCGTTCTTGTTACTGACACCTATGAGCAAAATGTTAGTGGTTGGTGGTTTCCATCACTGTCTTCAGAAGATATATGACCTATCATATAAATCTTTCCCTTCCCTGCTTTTTCAAGCTACAGTTTTTCAACTGTAGAAGTGCTGATGCCCTTTACAGAATGTACAGATTTACTGAGCACCATGCGGTGTATTAGAAAAACACGTATCACTCATTTAGGGGACATATACACTTTGTTAAAGTTTTAGCAATTTTGCCACAAAATGACTGAACCATAGGGAACCTTTCAGTTAACCCTTTGAGTGCCAGAGAGACATAACCCCTTAATTAAAGGGATAGTAATACTTCGTTTTATCTTTTTCTTATATTGTAGGCATTAAAAAAACATGAAGAACGATATAAGTCTTATCTCTCAAACCTTTATGGTTTGAGAGATATTCACAAGCAAAATTTCCCCTCCCGCCCATTTTACCTAGTGTAAGCCATCTCTTCTCAGATGTGGAATGCAGTCCATAGACCAGACAGATAACAGAAGGGGACAATCTTATTCCTATGAGAACAATGAAAGCCCTGCCCCCCTTGACAAGTTTTTCAGGTTTTTCCCTTATCTTAATTGAAGATTGTCCCTCTCTGCAGTCTACCTGGGCACCTCCCTTCTGATCTGCCTGTGCAGTGTTACATCAGTAAAAGGGGCGGGATGGGGGATACTTTGTCACTGAATTACTCTTAAACTACAACTCTGACAGAATTGAAATAACACTCTCCAAAGTCCAAATACTATGATGATTAATTAGAGCTGCTTTTATTATGAAACATTTCTATCCCTTTAATAAGTGGTGTGGGGGGGTGAGTGACCATTAAGGACCACAGCATTTTTTCAGATGGCAGAGTGGCATGCAGCTGCGCTGCCATCCCAGAATTCCATGACGTGCCAGCACCGTCAATGGTCCTTAACATCTGGACCGGGGTGACGGTCCTGGCACATCATCTGTCGCAAAGGGGTTAATAATGGGTGTTATTATTAGTATTCTGCTAATGTCTTCATTATTAGATGTTATTTAGAAATGTATTTGTGTAATCTGGACGGTGTTACTTCAAATCAATATTAACACTCTACTTTTGAGTGGTATACTTATGTGAGTGCAAATTTACGTACTCTTAGGGCCGTATGATCAAAGGAATAATGACATAAAAATGTGGTAAGAACGAAAAAATAAGTAATTGTATACATGAACAACATATTTTGTCTACAGTACTCTACAAAAAACTAGTAATGTCCACAGTGTACGATACGACTCCAGAATTGCCGGACAAAGGGGTGGAACAAGGGAGTGGCTAAACTATTCTCCAGTGTCGTACACAGCAAAAGAAAATTTGTCATATGCAACGACAAAAAAATGTCTTGCAAAAGACCAAATTTGGAGGTTAAGAAAAAAATGGAGGGAATGTGAAGTTCTGTATGTGAGAAACCTATAATTGAAGAAAACACAACAAAAGCACAAATACCATACCTATATACCGACATTGTTACGATATTTTTGTGGTTACATATGACAATTTCAGTCAGGAACCGTACTTCAGTGACAAAACAACATATTTCCAATCACAACCGACATTCTCTGAAAATATTACTGAGCCTGATGATCCTGCACTTTGAAATGTCATTACAAATGACAAAAGCTATTTCGGTACTTCTTTGTCTCTTTTTAATTGTTTTTAATATATGAAGTTTTTTTTCATTTGTTTATAAAGGATGATATTTTTCCATATTTGTGTTTAGCAGAGTTCCTCTGTTTATAGGTTTTTTTTGTAATGTGGTCTCTGCACAGTTCTTCCTGGTGCAGGTTTGTTCCACATTTTGTGTTTTCACCAGAACTGTCATACACTATTATATGCCTCCAGTAAATCAATAAACCCTTGCATGCCACTATCAGGGCAGTACACCGTTACATATCACCAGCAAAGCAAAACAATATGATATGCCACCAGCACAGCAGTACACCGTTACAAATCACCAGAAGAGCAATACAACATGAGGTGCCACCAGCAGAGCAGTACACTGTTACATATCACCAGCAGAGCAATACAACATGACGTGCTACCAGCAGAGCAGTACACCTTTACATTTCACCAGCAGAGCAATACAACATAATGTGCCACCAGCAGAGCAGTACACCGTTACATATCACCAGCAGAGCAATACAACATGACGTGCCACCAGCAGAGCAGTACATCGTTACAGATCACCAGTACAGCAATACAACATGATGTCCACCAGCAGAGCAGTACATCGTTACATTTCACCAGCAGAGCAATACAACATGATATGCCACCAGCAGAGCAGTACATCTTTACATATCACCAGTACAGCAATACAACATGATATGCCACCAGCAGAGCAGTACATCATTACAGATCACCAGCAGAGCAATACAACATGATGTGCCACCAGCAGAGCAGTACATCGTTACATATCACCAGCAGAGCAATACGACATGATGTGTCACCAGCAGAGCAGTACATCGTTACAGATCACCAGTACAGCAATACAACATGATGTCCACCAGCAGAGCACTACATGTTACATATCACCAGCAGAGTAATGCACAATTGTGGAAGTGACCTGGAGCTTTTTTTTTGTTGTTTTTTTTTAAGAAAATCACCCCTGATTGATAGGATTGCATAGAAACAATTCATATGATGACACAGATCCACCCCAAATTCAGATGACTTCATTTACCAAGCGAGACTGTGTATATCAAGAATGGCCTAAGTAAAAACACTTTAAAGTTCATTAAAGTTCACTACTACAATATTAGGCAAGTGGGGAAGCTTCTATTGATGTAGAAATATTTATACGTAATAAAATGTGGCGTGATTAAGAGCTCAAAAGAAAATGGAGTAAATTGGTATTTATGCATATCACATAAAATATCATTTAAGCTCAATTAAGCTGGCTATAACCTGTGATTAAAGGATTAATGCTGCAGGCACAGCATAAATATGTTATGGGTAGGTCACAAACAGAAACATCCCGGATTTCATTTAACACCTTGGATGCTAGAGAGGTTTCCAGTGCATTGCAATGCAGTGTACTGAAGACCTTTCTTACATTCAAGGTATTAAAATTGGGATGTAAATAATCACATCTTTCAAGAGTTTAGGGGCTCGATTTAAAGGCAACCGTTAAACCAGCCGCTAAGTGAAAAAGGCACATCGCTCGCAAATAATACAGGAGTTACGGCAGATTCAATAGCTACTCTACAAGAATAGCTATCGAGCGTAGGCACACAAAAAACACGTAACACAAAACCCGTTGTCGCTCATGTTAATGCACAACGGGCGGACAAATCACACGATAACTGAGCTCCAAACAACATGTAACATAACGGCTGCCGTTGTCAAGCAACCATGATTGATGCCAAAACAAATTCAAACACACATCCAATCCCAAAGGCCCAATGTATCAAATAACTTAAAATACACCTATATATACCCAAAAATAACCGCCACACACTGTCTGTTATCGAGTTCTTCAGAGCCAGATATCAGGACCCAGGAGCGGAGGATAGTCATTAGAGAGAGGGAGAGAGGCGCGTTCATTGGAGGTAGAGGAGTTTTGCAGTTTTGAGAGAGGAGAGAGGTGCACTATATATACACATATCACACTTTTGCACATATTACATACACACATACAAACACAAACACATACACATACATACACATAGTCCTTTTATTTCATAACACCTTACACATTTTACTTTTTATTTTGACAGTGTGAATCTGGGAGTGAAAGTGTGTGACAGAGAGTGACTGGATCGAGTGTGTCTGTGAGGGCCTGTGGGAGTGCCTGGGTGTGACTGGGTGAGTGATGGCAAGGAGAGGAGGACAGGAGAGAGGGATGGGGAGAGTAGTGGAGGAGGAGGAAGGTCAGGAGGGGATCCCTCAGCAGAGCAGGGGTGGGAGAGGGAGATCCGCAGGGCGGAGGGGGACCAGGCCCACCAGAGCAGGAACACGCAGGACAGGGACAGAACCTGCAGTGGGACGAGGGGTAGTTCCTGGGGAGCACCCCACACAGGCAGGGTCAGACCAGACAGGGCACTCCGGCTCTGAATCCTCCCATGCCGGAGCTGATGAGGGCAGGATCAGGGATCCCAGATATAGTGAGGAGGAGAACACGGCTCTTGTGGAAGCTGTCCTGGAGAGGCAGAGTGTTCTCCACCCGACGGCAAAGGTCCCTGGCCTGGCAGCGCGGAGGAAGGCAGCCTGGAACCAGATCTGCAGCCGGGTGAACGCGGTGGCAACATGCAGGCGGGACGTGGAGTCTGTGAAGAAGAGATGGGGCGACTGCCGGAGGGTGGTCAAGAACAAGATGTCTGACATGGCCAAGCAAGCCCGAGGCACCGGAGGTGGCCCATCTGTGCCCATCACATTCTGCGGCTGGGAGGAGATGGTGCGGCAGAACATGTCCCCGACCATGATCGAGGGGGTCGTGGGAGGAACTGACACTGGGGATGAGAGGAGCCTCCACACTACCGGTAAGTGCAACACTACAGAACAACACACTACAGCAACCAACACCAGCTGCACACACACTCACACCTCAACACATGGCCATCACTCAGCCATACAACTGCACCAACACAGCACCATGAGGGTTAAAAAAAGGACACAACACCTGGACAAATGGCAACGTCCAACTTGGGACAAACCTGTCAAAGTCCTACTTCAACCCTCCTGTCGCTGTGCTCATTACACACAATACACAAACCTTCATTTTCAAATTGTCGACTGTCATAGATCATCACTGTTCACACACAATGTCACCCATGTCCCCACCCCCACCCTAACCCCTTGAGTGCTAGAGGGATCATCAATGCATCGATCAACAATGCATTGGCAACCCCTCTGGGACTCAAGGGGTTAACCTGACAACAAACAAGTCAATAGGACAACGATCACATGCTACACAGGGGACATTCACTAAGCGGTGACAAACACATGGTGGACACAAAGTAACCCTCACACACCCTCACTTCACCAGTACCAGTGTTAGTCCATGGAGAATATGCCAAAACAAGAATCAAGTTCATAGGGTCCCATTGTACAGACTCCATGGAAAACACTGGAAATGGGGAAAGGAGATCACTGGAGAAGTCACCATCATGTTCATGTCATCGGTTCAACATCACCGCTTACTGAATCACAAAAGGGGGCATCAGATCACACATCACAGTGTCACACAGAATAAATGCTTGTAGGTGCAACACACAGGCCGAAAACTATTTTACAGAATTCAAGCTGGAAAAAGTAGGCATTGGTGTTGTGGCTGCAATCATTTACTCTGACTTGAAATGACATATCCCATATCTGATTCCCACATGGATCCACAGGGGTGCTGATGCCATGGATCGATGGTACACCAGCATCTCTATGCAGGATACATATGGGAAACAAATAGCAAACATTGTACCTTGGTCACCAACAGGCCATGACTGATGGATATCTAGGACTGAGTACGGTTGCCTCACACAGAAGGATGGATGGGCTCATACACAGACAAAAAAACAGGCCTCAATCAAAGATATCCCTCACTACTGGCTGGATTGTTGCCCTTAGGATTCAAATGTTACTAAATATGTTCCAACATGATGTGAACACAGAGATCACTTCACTGGATGTGATTGGCTTACTGGCCAGATATGTGCACCCATCACATATCAACCTACATTGCTACCATCCAAATACACATACATAGTATATCACACCCTACGTAGATGGGATATACGAGGTATGTTCATATCCATCATATCAATACAATGTCTGGTTGGATGGGTGCACATATATAGCCAGTAAGGCAATCACACCTAATGAAATGCTCTCTGGCATCACATCTTGGAAGGATATTACTCCATCCATATGAAGGGTACATATCCACATACATATATCACCATTTCTACTTGTGTGTCACTGTAATGGGATAGCAATGGGTAATGTCATCATGATGTCATATCATTGCCATCGTTAACAGATGTGTCTTGATCTAAGTCCCATCCCTCCAACACTCATGGTTATACAGATATTGCTCCATGTGACAGGTGAAGATATCCATCATTTGACCACACGGAGGCTCTTCAGCAGAGCCAAAGTCACAACATATAGAGAGAAATACCTCTTTGGAATGGTCCACAGAGTGTGCTTGTAAATCATGCACACCCTGTACACCATTCCAATTAAGTATTGTTCTCTAAATGGGTTGATTTTGTCTCTGCTGAAAATCCCTCATGTAGACAAATGACTGAAATCTACATCCGTCACATAGAGCATTATCTGAACAACCATGAGGGTAGGAGGGATAGGACTAACAGAGAACAACATCTGTTCCCACAATGTCTACAATCTGACATCAAGGTGGACTTAACCTTTGCCACCCCCCTGGAGGGATAGCCATCCCTATAAGTTGTGAAGACAAATATATGTTGTTGGATCCCCCCCCCCCCGAGTTAAACAATGGTATTCGTACTGCTGAAAGGTGTGTTGATGCAAAAGGTATCACAGCTCAGACATGGATATGTCAGGGGCAATATCCTAGTGGCCTGATATTGTACAGTGGTGCTGTTACTACACAATCATATGGACAGCTCTGGTACAGGGACCAGATATCTACATGGGAGGGTGTAGCAACAGCCCCACTGTACTATATCTGGCCACTGTGATATTGCACCTCAAAATGAAACCTTCACCCATAATAACTCAAACACCTTTCAGCAGTGGGATTACCCTTGTTTACCCAGGGGGATTAACACAAACACATATATTTTTCTTCAACACATATCAAAGTAGAATTGTCTCCACAAACATATGGCTAAGGTCACTAATCACAACATCTTCTTCCTCCACACAGCTTACGGCCGTCAAGCCCAGCAGGAGACAGTGGAGGAGGCTATGTCACCCCCCAGTGAGGAGGACACAGAGGAGGGGACCAGCCGGTGGTCACCTTACCCACCATCACCATCCCCTCCAACACAGGCTGCATCACCACCTACTGCACCACCCCAGGCTGCACCACCCCTTCCAGCTGCACCACCCCAGGCTGCACCACCCCTTCCAGCTGCACCACCCCAGGCTGCACCACCCTTTCCAGCTGCACCACCCCAGGCTGCACCACCCCTTCCAGCTGCACCACCCCAGGCTGCACCACCCCTTCCAGCTGCACCACCCCAGGCTGCACCACCCTTTCCAGCTGCACCACCACAGGCTGCACCACCCCTTCCAGCTGCACCACCACAGGCTGCACCACCCCTTCCAGCTGCACCACCACAGGCTGCACCACCCCTTCCAGCTGCACCACCACAGGCTGCACCACCCCTTCCAGCTGCACCACCACAGGCTGCACCACCCCTTCCAGCTGCACCACCACAGGCTGCACCACCCCTTCCAGCTGCACCACCACAGGCTGCACCACCCTTTCCAGCTGCACCTCCCCAGTACAGTGGCTGGATGCCACAGGAGGAGAGGTGGACACATCCATCCACCTCCACCAGCTACTACCCTCCATCAGCAGCACCACCACCGCCAGGGAGGCAATGGCTGCCAGGGACCGTGGCCAACACCCAATATGGGCCATATGCCTCCCAGATCAACCCACCCTCCTGGATGGCTCCACAGCATGCCCCAAGGTATGATCCAAGGTGGGGTCCCACCACCTATCAGTGGCCACCATATGACCCTTGGCCACTGGACTACACACACCTGGGCCTGATTGGTGAGCCCCAGCGCCCCCTACCCAGGGACATATTCACACCTCCACCAGCACACACATCTCTGGGCAGCTCTGCATCACTTGATGTGGTGGGCATATGCCCATCATCTGCACCAGCCACTCCAACAGCAGCCACAGCACCCTCAGCAGCAGCAGAGGATACAGCACCTCCAGCAGCAGAGGAAACAGCACCTCCAGCAGCAGAGGAAACAGCACCTCCAGCAGCAGAGGAGGAAACAGCACCCTCAGCAGCAGAGGAGGAAACAGCACCCTCAGCAGCAGAGGAAGAAACAGCACCCTCAGCAGCAGAGGAAGAAACAGCAGCACCAGGGACACCGGGCACATCCACCTCCAGCACCGCACGCCTCACAGGGATGGAGGCGGAGTGTATGGCCCTTCAGAGGAGACTACTCCGGTCGAGCAGGAGTACTGACAGCAATATCACCAGGAGCAGGAGGCAATCCAGGAGGAACATTGTCCAATTGGAGAGCAGGATCCAAGGTTTGGAGTCGGAGGTGTCCAGGGGGAATACACTACTCCAGCAGCTCAGGACTGGTGTGATGGACATGTTAACACAGGTCCTTGTGGAGCTGAGGGAGATAAACCGCAGGGAGAACCTGAGGATGGAGAGGGAGAACTTGCGTTCCACTGAGGGGTCTACTGCAACCACCACCCCCTCTAGTGTTACCCCTGAAGCAACACCTAGGGGGCAGAGGGTTACCAGGAGATCCACAAGGGCATCCACCTCTGGCACCCAGGCTAAGGCTCCCCACCCAAAGAAGAAAAAATGAAAGGGCCAACCTGTTAAGTTTCCCCTCAATAAAGAAAACATTTTTTTTTTAATTCCAGTCTGATCTGTTGTGTCTTCAGTTATGGATTGGGTGGCAGGGTTGTCTCCAATGCATTGCCATACAATGCAGTGAACACAACCTCTGCCTATGTGAAATGTTAGTGGGATGCTACAACATGGGTTCACACACACACCGTTGTACAAATTCAACTTGTAATACATCCCTGGAGCCATATTACACCACTGTGTTATATGGCGGTGTTGTGTGTTGAATTTGAACAACAAAACATACCCCTTAGCACAACAAATTGTACAACACTGAACATTTGTCTACATCATGTGCTGTGTTTAACCCTTTGAGTGCCAGAGTGGTAGACAACGCATTGTCAAGAAATGCGTTGGGGACCACTCTTGCACTCAGTGGGTTAATGGGATAACCAGACAAACAGCTCTGTGATTTAGCAGGGACATTATAAGCAGGATAGATAAATGGGACATGTATCCATGTTGTCTTGGATTCACACACTCATTGTGCAACTGACTTACTGAAGAAGCCAATGTTTTTAACCTAGGATTTCAACGTGTAGCACACACATTGATATCCTGGGCTGAGCATTGGGGTCTCCTGTAAGTTGAGTTGCTGTTTCCCTAAGGGTGTAACAGACTTCACCAGTGATAACACATGTCCACTTAGTCTGGTTGTTCGTTAGCCCATGTACTGAGATATGTCAAAGTGGAGCAAAATCTCTGAACATGGATTATACTGAGCAATACAGATACTGTGGACAGGTATTCACTGTGGAAGTATGTCCCCTGTATCACCTCTTCATCACTCCCACAACACATTGGTGCATCACTGCCACCATCATCTGTTTGCATGGATACATCACAGAGTCCAGTCACTGACAAGTGGTGGACTCCTGTGATGTGGGTGTTGCCTTTCCATGTATGGGGCATACTCTACCCTGGGTGTGGTAACACATTGACATATGTGTTCTCAAATATATCCTCCTACGGACACAGATAGAATGGTGATGGTTCATCTTTATTGTGTCTCAAAGTACATTAGAATGTACATGTGTTTTGTGTGTGTATTGCCTATATGCATTGAACACCTGTATGAGAACACTAAATGTACTTTGAAACTAAATTGTAATACTTCAGTAACACTGCTGCCCTGCTCATGTGTTGTCCATGAGGTTTGACAACTCTGTAGCTGAGCATCCTGACTGTACAGGTTAAAACACTCAAGAATTAGTGTTTTCTGTGTCTCTATGAGAATGTTCCAGTAGAGGTTTGTGTGAACCTCAGGTCAAACTTTGCATCACCAACAACATCACCATAAACAGCAAGGGGTGATCTTCATGAAGGTGTTGTCAAGACATCAATCCAGTCACATGGAAGATCTTCAGTTCAAGGATGGATCATGTTGCGGATGCCTGCGGGACAAGAGGACAGGATTTGGAGCAGTAGACCTGAACTGATCATCAAGCAACAACAATTTAGTCTTTTTCATCCCCTCAGTTTTCACAGTTACAGGTGAGTGCACAAACCATTGCTTGACAATGTGTTGTGTACTCATCTGTAACCAATTCTGTGGGGAACTAAGGACATGTGCATCAGTCCTAGGGATATGTGCCCCTGACATGTATACACACATTAACAAGTGTTCGGAAAGCTCCATGGAAGTAATGACATTGTGCTGCCACTGTGAAAGTGACAGTGGCAGCCCAATGTCATTTGTTCCATGGAACTGTTAGGACACATTTGTTGATGTGTGTATTCATGTCAGGGGCACATACGTCTGCACACTCACAGGTCTGCATGGAGTCCGTGGTAATCTGATCTACGTCTCATGACCTCTACATTGTGTGCCCATACCACTGTACATCCACCCCTGTGCTGCTCTTCTCAGCTGTAGCACAGTACAGGTCCCATATTGAGTCTGATGTCCCTTCTCATGCAAATCATTAGATAATACTCTTTCACTACTGGGCTAGCATGGTTGTTCAGGCTCTAATCATGGCATATCCAGTTAGTTGCTGTCAATCAAGCCGTGTAAGGTGATGAACATGGGTAATATGTTGTACCTTGTTTCTCCTGGGGGTGTGCGTGATATCCTTGGGGTCTGTATGTCAACGTGGAGAGTGGAATGGAGGATGGTTGTTGATTCCACACACACAATTTTCCACGTCCACTGCCAGTGCAGTGCTGTGTCACTGTTCCTGTGGGGTGAGACAGAACAAAATGTGCAGTGTGGTTAGTGTCACAGGACTGCTGGGGGACTTGCATGGATTGTTTGCATGCCTGTGTTATACTCACAGGTGAAGTATTCCGTGATGAGCCTGTCTCTGATCTGTGCCCCTCTCATGGTCTCCTCCACATGCCCGATGTCCATGGGCACTTCCTGTATGGGGGGGTCCGGGATGTGCTCCAGCAGCCTGGTGTCCACTGCGATATTGTGCAGTATTGCGCACGCCACAATGATGTCACACACCTTAGCCGGTGCATACTGCAGTGCTCCCCCAGAGTGGTCCAAACATCGGAATCTTGACTTGAGGAGCCCAAATGTCCGCTCAATAGCATTCCTGGTTCTGGCATGAGCCTGGTTGTAGCTTTCCTGGGCATGTGTTTGGGGATTGGCCAGAGGGGTCAGTAGCCAGGACTTGCATCCATAGCCAGCATCACCTGTGTAATGTGAGTGACATGGTGAAACAGGGAGCACATGTTGTGTGAATGATGTTTTGTGTGGTGGACGTAGTAGGTGTGGGTCAGGTGCATGCTGAGCTGAGTGGTGTGTACGCCTGTGTATGTGGTGTGATTTTGTTTTGTGAACTCACCCAGTAGCCATCCCCCTGTAAAGGTTCCATTCTCAAAATCTCTGTGGACTGAGGAGTTTTGTAGAATGTATGCATCATGTGTGCTGCCAGGATATTTTGCACAGACATTCATGATCCTCATGTTGCTGTCACACACCATCTGCACGTTGATGGAGTGGAAGTTCTTCCTGTTGATGAATATCTGTGCGTCACGTGCTGGGGCCTTAATCCGGACATGGGTGCAATCTATAGCACCCATGACCCTGGGCATGCCTCCCTTTGCGTAAAAGGCCTGCTTGACGTGTATCCAGTCCATGTCGGTGGTGGGAAAATGTATATGGGTACTGGCCTTGATTTTGAGGGCTGGCAGGACCTGGGCCAGCACTCTGGAGAATGTGGCCTGTGACATGCCAGATGCGTAACCCTCAGTGGACTGGAAGGCCCCGCTTGCCATGAAGTGTATGGCACAGAGTAGTTTCTGCAGGCCAGTTAGGGCATGGTTGTGGATGTAGATGGGATCCACCTGCTCCTTGATGACCTCATACAAGGCAATGATGCTGTCAGGCCTCAACCTGTAGCGATCAATGACCTCGTCATCAGCCATTCCAAAGAGTGTGACCCTTGGGCGGTATACCCTGGGCCTTGGTGGTCGTCTATACATCCTGTGCCCTCCAGGTGGGGATGGACTCCTGTGTGGCTGGTGAGCCAGAGCCTCCTCACTTGCAACAGGTGAAGGCTGTTGATGAGGCGTGCTTGGGGTTTGCTGATGTTCCCTAGCTCTCTCCCTTGCACGCCTTCTACGCAGTCTTCGCAACAATATGTAACCCAACATACTGTTTGCTCTCTCTATCTGTCTCTATCTATCTGTATCTATCTATCTGTCTCTCTCTCTCTCTCTCTCTCTCTCTCTCTCTCTGTCTATCTCTCTCTCTCCCTCCCTGAGTGGAAAACAAGCCACAAGTGAGTGTGTTGAGTTGTCCCTTTAAGTACTTGCTAGGGCGTTGTGTAGGTGTGGTGATGAGGTGAGTGCTGACCAATGGTGAGTTGTTTGTGTCCAGGTAAGTGTTTGCAGGTGTGTGTGTGTTATAAGATGTGGTGTGTTGTGCTTGTTCTGTGTGTGCCATTTGCGGGCGTGCAGTTGTGGGGTGCAGGTCGCGTGTTGATGTTTCCCAGGTGAGCTTGTATTTGCAGGGTCCGCTTTGTGTGATGACCCCCATTGTTCCGTGCCATGTTGTGTTGTTGTTTTTTTGTGTGTCATTGTTCCTGTGGTGTTGGTTGTTGTTTTGTGTGTAGTGATTTGTGTTGTGTGTGCATGTTTTTGTGTTGTTTTGGCATTGCACGGGTTAATTTTCCCATTTACATGGTTGTGCGGTAAGCCTTTTGTGTGTTTTCCTCTGTAACGGGTGTTTAGTTTTGGCCGTTAGGTGTCTAACGTGTGTGAGAAGTGGGTCTTAACTTTTAGCCGTTAGGTGTGTCTTTTTTTCAGCCGTTATCAGTACCGCAAGCCTTTGAATAGCTCTGGGGTATGTTGTTCCATGCGTCTGAATGCACGTAAGTGTATCGGCCGTAGGAATTGTGCAACTGCCGTTAGCTGTTGTTTAGACGGATCTTTGAATTGCAACATGACACTTAACGCACCCGTTAGTGATTTTTTTGGTTAACGGCTGCCTTTAAATCGAGCCCTAGGTTTGGTATACACTGTGGAACATGGGGTAGATGTTTAACCCTTTGAGTGCTAGAGGGGTACGCAACACATTGCAAAGCAATGCGTTGCATACCCTTCTGGCACTCAAAGGGTTAAAAGTTGAGTAGAGAGAGAGAAATGGCTGTAATCTGTGATAAAATTAAGTTCAGCTTTTATAAATGTCACAACCCCTCCAGCGCCTCCTGCTCATAGGCGGACGTAGCACTAATTACTAAGCATCCACACCCTGATGCAGCCGACTTAAACCCTGGGCTTTCCCACTATCCTTGTCCTTCGATGGTCATATACTCAGAGTCTTGTACCTGTGATCTGTGAGTCTTCTGTTTCCTGTTGTGACCTGTGTATCGTTGCTCCTGATTTCTGGTTTCCTGACCCCGGCTCTGGTCTACGACTACTCGTTACTCTCCAGTGATCCAACCTACTGTACCAACTCTGACTCTACTCTACATCTACCCGTTACTCTCCAGTGATCCGACCTACTGTGTACCAACTCCAGCTCTGCTCCACGACTATCCATTACTCTCCAGTAATCTGACCTCCTGTGTACCGACTTCGGCTCTGTTCTACAACTATCCTTTACTCTCCAGTGATCCGACCTCCTGTGTACTGACTCTGGCTCTGCCCATCGACCCTCCGTTTGTCTCCAGTTATTCAACCTTCTGTGCATCGACTTCTGGCTTGTCCCCGACCTCTCTACTGATCCGACTTTCAAGGTATCAACTATTGGTTTGTCATACGACCTTAGGCCTGTGGTTCGACTTCTGGACAATGAATTAGCGTTCTGATCCCATGTCGGTGCTTAGTGTATCTCTGCGTTTCGAATCCTTTTCACCAGGGCTCCAAATTTCCACTTGCCACTAGCCAATGGTGAGTGAAAATTCAGCCCTATCGAGTAGAAATTCAGCCCTGGTGGGTATGCTATGGCTTGCAGTGGCGAGTAACTTTTCAGGTCTGGCTAGTAGCAAAGGAATTCTCATTTTAAGCCCTGCTTTACACACTAGTTATCCCTGACCCAGGCTGAGAGACTGTGATAATAAAGAAGTTTACAGCTGTTTTGGAAGTCATAAGTCACGTAGCTGTGTTTTTGGAAAAGTGAGGAACAGCTGTGGAAAACTGGGGCGCTGAGAATTTATAAAGAAAGGTAGCTAACTGCGACAATTTATCAACAGAATTTTCACCAGCATTTTAATGAATAATAACACCATATTTATAAAAATGCCCTGACTCATTTATAAAGTGGACCTGATGTTATCGCCAGATAACGAGGCTACACTAGTTACATAACCCATTTCCACTGTAAGCTCTATAGTATCACTAGTGTAGCTTTACTTTAATTGTAAGCTCTGTAATATCAGTAGTTTAGCCCACTTTAATATGAGCTATGTGGTATCGCTTTACTTCACGATATTAATGCCACGTTTAAAATTAACAAAAGGAGGTGGGCTTTGAGAGTGGGCTCAAACGATAGTAGAAATGGGCCACTTGATTGTATTTGCCCCCTGGGCCACAAGTTGCCAGCCCTCCCCTGAGTCAGGAAGTGAAAACTCCAAGATGTAGAATGTTAAGGATTCCTTGAGGGCCAACAAGAGCACCTTCTAGTGTTGAGCGAGCATGCTCGGCCGATGCTCGGTTCGGCTCGAGCATCGCTCTGCTCGGCACATGGCGGTACTCGTACGAGTACCGCATGTGCTCGCCCGCCATGTTCGGGTCTCCTCCCCGCACGTTTCGCGGCTGCTGCACAGCCAATAAACGTGCGGGGAGGCTCTGACATCAGTGTAATGCCAGCAGCCATGTTGGCTGCTGGCATTACACTGATTGGCTGGCCAGAACCCGTGATCGGGTGCTGTATAGCACCTGACCAGCGAGTTCGGCTCAGTCTTAGCCAGGGAGAGCTGAGGATAGGAAGGGAAAGTCAGTGTAGGCAGAAAAAAAGTGCGTTTGAACAACAAAAAGACCCAAAAGTCCTTTTTAGGACTATTGTGTGTGGGGGCAGCAGATATATTTTGTTTTGGGGGGCAGAGTTTAAAAAAAAAAGTCACATATTCCGTTCACTGTGCCTAGCCGCAGATTAGCAGCACATTCTGTTTAGCGTGCAAAGTTTCAGATTAGCAGCACATTCTGTTTAGTGTGCAAGGGTGGAGATTAGCAGCACATTCTTTTTAGTGTGCAAAGTTGCAGATTAGCAGCACATTCTGTTTAGTGTGCAAAGTTGCAGATTAGCACCACATTCTTTTTAGTGTGCAAAGTTGCAGATTAGCAGCACATTCTGTTTAGTGTGCAAAGTTGCAGATTAGCAGCACATTCTGTTTAGTGTGCAAAGTGTAAAAAATAAAAGTCACATATTCCGTTCACTGTGCCTAGCCGCAGATAAGCAGCACATTCTGTTTAGTGTGCAAAGTTGCAGATTTGCAGCACATTCTGTTTAGTGTGCAAAGTGTAAAAAATAAAAGTCACATATTCCGTTCACTGTGCCTAGCCGCAGATAAGCAGCACATTCTGTTTAGTGTGCAAAGTCGCAGATTATCAGCACATTCTGTTTAGTGTGCAAAGTGTAAAAAATAAAAGTCACTTATTCCGTTCACTGTGCCTAGCCGCAGATAAGCAGCACATTCTGTTTAGTGTGCAAAGTTGCAGATTAGCAGAACATTCTGTTTAGTGTGCAAAGTGTAAAAAATAAAAGTCACATATTCCATTCACTGTGCCTAGCCGCAGATAAGCAGCACATTCTGTTTAGTGTGCAAAGTTGCAGATTAGCAGAACATTCTGTTTAGTGTGCAAAGTGTAAAAAATAAAAGTCACATATTCCGTTCACTGTGCCTAGCCGCAGATAAGCAGCACATTCTGTTTAGTGTGCAAAGTTGCAGATTTGCAGCACATTCTGTTTAGTGTGCAAAGTGTAAAAAATAAAAGTCACATATTCCGTTCACTGTGCCTAGACGCAGATAAGCAGCACATTCTGTTTAGTGTGCAAAGTTGCAGATTATCAGCACATTCTGTTTAGTGTGCAAAGTGTAAAAAATAAAAGTCACTTATTCCGTTCACTGTGCCTAGCCGCAGATAAGCAGCACATTCTGTTTAGTGTGCAAAGTTGCAGATTAGCAGAACATTCTGTTTAGTGTGCAAAGTGTAAAAAATAAAAGTCACATATTCCATTCACTGTGCCTAGCCGCAGATAAGCAGCACATTCTGTTTAGTGTGCAAAGTTGCAGATTAGCAGAACATTCTGTTTAGTGTGCAAAGTGTAAAAAATAAAAGTCACATATTCCATTCACTGTGCCTAGCCGCAGATAAGCAGCACATTCTGTTTAGTGTGCAAAGTTGCAGATTAGCAGAACATTCTGTTTAGTGTGCAAAGTGTAAAAAATAAAAGTCACATATTCCATTCACTGTGCCTAGCCGCAGATAAGCAGCACATTCTGTTTAGTGTGCAAAGTTGCAGATTAGCAGAACATTCTGTTTAGTGTGCAAAGTGTAAAAAATAAAAGTCACATATTCCATTCACTGTGCCTAGCCGCAGATAAGCAGCACATTCTGTTTAGTGTGCAAAGTTGCAGATTAGCAGAACATTCTGTTTAGTGTGCAAAGTGTAAAAAATAAAAGTCACATATTCCATTCACTGTGCCTAGCCGCAGATAAGCAGCACATTCTGTTTAGTGTGCAAAGTTGCAGATTAGCAGAACATTCTGTTTAGTGTGCAAAGTGTAAAATATCAAAGTCACATATTCCATTCACTGTGCCTAGCCGCAGATAAGCAGCACATTCTGTTTAGTGTGCAAAGTTGCAAATTTGCAGCACATATTCCGTGTAATATGAAGAAGGCGGGTAAAAAGGGACGGGGAAGTGGACGTGATCCTGATAGTTCAGGACGCGGGTCAGGACGCGTAGAAACTGTGCCTGGTGCCAGAGCACAAGAAAGAAAGACATCCACCATACCTAGCTTCATGTCTCAGTTTACAGGGCATCGCAGGACATCACTCTCGAGGTCAGACCACTGCGAACAGGTGGTCGGTTGGATTTCAGGTGATACTGCTTCCAGTCGGTTAAGCACCACCCTGTCTTCCACCAAGTCCACTCTCAGTAGCCAAGAGTCTGGTCAACATAATCCTCACCCTGATCATCCTTCCTCCCACCATAGAGGGTCTGGTCAAAGAAGTGATCCCACACTGGGATATAGTGAGGAGCTCGTCTCATCACCAATCCTTAATTTGAACCTCTCTCCAAGCACGCTGGCAGAGGAACATGAAATCTTGTGCCCTGATTCACAACCTCTAGAGGGTACCCAATCACAAGAAGATGACAGAGGTGAACGGCATTTAAGGTCAAAGGAAGTGGATGATGATGATGATGAGACACAGTTGCCATCAAATCAACCACTATTACTGTCTCAAGACCTTGATGAGGAGGATGATATACAGTTGTCAATGACTGAGTATGTGGTGGGATCAAGAAATGAGGAGGATGATCAGAGTGAGGAAGTGGAGGAGGACTTGGTGGACGATGAGGTGACTGACCCCACCTGGGAAGGTGGAGAGCCGAGCGATGACAGCAGTCCTGAGGGTGAGCCATCTGCAGCACCGCAACAGGCTGGAAGAGGCAATGGTGTGGCTACAGAAAGAAGGCGGACCGCACCAAACCGGCCCGCAAATGTTCCACGGAGCACCCCCTTGCGTAAATCTCCCTTGCCAAGGGCTAGGTGTTCCGCGGTATGGCGTTTTTTTAAGGAAAGTGCGGATGACAAAAAAATTGTAGTTTGCAACCTGTGCCACACCAGAATGAGCCGAGGCATGAACACTAGAAACCTCACCACCACCAGCATGATCCGACACATGGCATCCAAGCACCGTAATAAGTGGGAGGAACGCCCGGATCGCCAATCTGTGTCTGCAGGCCACACCACTGCCTCCTCTTCCCCTGTTTTCGGTGCCGGCCAATCGTCTATCGAAGGCGCAGGCCCGCATACCTCCCGCCCTGCACCTGTACCATCTGAAGCACCATCAGCGACCACATCCACTTCCCTGTCCCAGCGCAGCGTCCAAATGTCGTTACCCCAGGCTTTTGAGCGCAAGCGAAAATACCCAGCCACCCACCCACAGGCCATAGCACTAACCTCACACCTTTCCAAATTACTGGCCATCAAAATGCTGCCATTTAGGCTTGTGGAGACTGAGTCCTTCCGCAGCCTGATGGCAGCAGCTGTCCCTCGGTACGCAGTCCCCAGCCGCCACTACTTTTCCCGGTGTGCCGTCCCCGCCTTACACCACCATGTGTCCCGTAACATCACCTGTGCCCTGACCAACGCAGTTACTGGGAAGGTCCACTTAACGACTGACACATGGACAAGTGCTTGTGGCCAGGGACGCTACATTTCCCTGACGGCACACTGGGTGAATGTCGTGGAGGCTGGGAGCGACTCGGACCCTGGGATGGCACAGGTGCTACCCACGCCGAGGATTGCGGGCCCTACCTCCATCAGGGTTTCCGCCAGCACCTACGTTATTGGCTCCTCCTCCGTTTCCACCTCCGAATTCTCTGCGCGCAGCGCCACTCACCCATCAGCCGGTAGCTGGAAGCAGTGTAGCACTGCAGTGGGGAAGCGTCAACAGGCCGTGCTGAAGCTGATCTGCCTTGGGGACAAACAGCACACGGCCTCAGAGCTGTTGCAGGGGATTAGTCACCAGACCGAGCAGTGGCTCTCGCCACTCAACCTGCAACCAGGCATGGTTGTGTGTGATAATGGGCGTAACTTGGTGGCGGCTTTGGAGCTCGGCAAGCTCACACACGTACCATGCCTAGCGCATGTATTTAATTTAGTGGTTCAGCGATTTCTTAAAACCTACCCCAATTTGCATGATCTCTTGACCAAGGTGCGCCACGTGTGTGCACATTTCCGTAAGTCATCAACAGCTTCAGCCGGCCTGTTGAAGCTGCAGCAGCGCTTACAATTGCCAGCTCACCGGCTGCTGTGTGACGTGAGCATGCGCTGGAACTCCACCTTCCACATGTTGGCCCGGCTTTGTGAGCAGCAGAGGGCAGTAGTGGAGTACCAGCTGTTACACGGTCGTCGCCTCTCCGTTCAACTTCCTCTAATCAGAAGTGAGGAGTGGGAATGGATGTCAGACCTCTGTGAGGTTTTACGCAATTTTGAGGAATCGACACAGATGGTGAGCGGCGATAACGCTATTATCAGTGTAACCATCCCACTTCTGTGTCTACTGAAACGCTCGCTGCTCACAATTAAAACCGACGCTTTGCATGTGGAAGAGGTGGAAATGCGGGAGGAAGAGCTTACACAAGGTGATAGCCAGAGCACCCTCACTTCGTCTTCTCAGCGACAATTGGAGGAGGCGGAGGAGGAGGAGGAGGAAGACACGGTTGCCTCCGCTACAGAGGGTAGCCATGGAACTTTAGTTCCATCTCTTCAGCGTGGGTGGGCAGAAGAGGAGGAAGAGGATGAGGAGATTGAGAGTCATCCTCCTGGTGAGGACAGCGAAATCTTGACTGTTGGTACTCTGGCACACATGGCTGACTTTATGTTAGGCTGCCTTTCCCGTGACCCACGCGTTATACGCATTTTAGACAACACGGATTACTGGGTGTTCACCCTTCTGGACCCCCGCTACAAAGAGAATTTCTCATCTCTCATTCCTCTGGTGGAGAGGACAAGCAAAATGGTGCAATACCAGAAGGTTCTTGTTGAAAAATTGCTCCAAAATTTTCCATCTGACAACGCTGGCGGCAGAGTACGTGCTACCTTGGCCAACCGAGAAGGGGAGAAAAGGGGAGCACACAGCAGTTCCGACAAAGGCAGGGCAACACTCTCCAAGGCGTGGGACACCTTCATGACACCCCGCCAGCACCCTCACCCTGATGCGCAGCCTAGTGTCACAAGGAGGGAAAAGTTTTGGAAGATGGTGAAGGAGTACGTAGCAGACCGTGTCAGCGTCCTCAATGATCCCTCTGTGCCTTACAACTACTGGGTGTCCAAGCTGGACACGTGGTATGAACTGGCACTCTACGCCTTGGAGGTGCTGGCCTGCCCTGCCGCCAGCGTTCTGTCTGAGCGGGTATTTAGTGCTGCTGGTGGCATCATAACAGATAAGCGTATCCGCCTTTCCACCGACAATGCTGATAGGTTGACACTTATAAAAATGAACAAGGCCTGGATTTCCCCTGACTTCTCCACTCCACTGGAGGAAAGCCCCGGGGGAACATAAAGTCACTTTAGATATGTTATTTACAATGATGGGAATACTCTGTATTCCCATTCATCCCTTCCACCCAAAAAATGGGTATATGGTTGACTCTCTTCCATATACCCTGGGATATAATTTTTATATAGGGCCAGCTCACCAGCGGGCCCTGTGATATAATTTTTATATAGGGCCAGCTCACCAGCGGGCGCTGTTTGACAATTTTTGTATAGGTCAGCTCACCAGCGGGCCTTCTCATATAATGTTTTATTGGGTCAGCTCTCTAGCGGGCCCTCTCATATAATGTTTTATAGCGTCAGCTCACTAGCGGGCCTTCGCATATAATGTTTAGGATGGTCAGCTCCGCAGCAGACCCTCACCCATAATGTTTTAGATGGTCGGCTCAGCGCACGTTTCCCTCTTAATCATGGCCCCAGTTCAGAAAAATCGAGGAAATTTTTGGGAGAATTTGCCTCTGCGCACGTTTCCCTCTTAATCATGGCCCCAGTTCAGAAAAATCTAGGAAATTTTTTGCAGAATTTGCCTCTGCGCACGTTTCCCTCTTAATCATGGCCCCAGTTCAGAAAAATCGAGGAAATTTTTGGGAGAATTTGCCTCTGCGCACGTTTCCCTCTTAATCATGGCCCCAGTTCAGAAAAATCGAGGAAATTTTTTGCAGAATTTGCAGATGATATACAAGTAAATATACAGCAAATACTGTTTGGTAACAATTTTTCGCCTAAAGTCGTTTTTATCTTCCTTTTGTGTGTTTTACGGTCAGTCTGTAAAAATGGCGTACTACGGGCGAAACATCGTTCCCAGCAGTGATGTTGGAGTCCAAGATGCATCCAGACATCCTCCCTATGCTGTCCCTGAACCATTTCTGTGGTGTTTCCATCATTTTCTGCCCTTTTCCTATGGACCAGGCACCCTCCCCTCATCAGAGCAGGGGGTGCCTGGTGTAATGCTCGAGTCCTCCCATTGACTTCAATGGGGCTCGGGTGCTCGGCCGAGCACTCGAGCCTCCGGGGGCGCTCGGTCAGAGCACCCGAACACCCGAGCATTGGGGTGCTCGATCATCACTAGCACCTTCCTGTTAGAGAAAGCAGGTATATATCACCTGAAATCTACATTCTGGGGAACTTTACAGGTTAAAGGGATAGTAATGTTTCACAATAAAAGCAGCTCCAATTAATCTTCATAGTATTTGGGCCATGGAGTCACATGCACTAGCCCTCACTATTTAAAGCTTGCTAGCAAGCAGTGTCATCTGTTTGCAGTGTGTCAGGTCTTGAAGTTGGGTATTCAAGTCTGCATAGTAGTGAGTTGGACTGAGTTGGACAGAGGTTGGACTGAGGACAGACCACTATTCAACAAAAGAACCACACCTGCTGTATTCAGACCAAAGAAACATCTATTCTCACCAAGCACTGACTTTTGCATGTTCTATCAAAACTGCTGAACACCTGATGCAAAGAAACCAGGATTACCATGACAAAACTCACAAACTGCACAGTTTAACCACTAATCCGCCGATGGGAAAAAAACCTGACTCTGATTTCTTCTCCCACTACCATTAACAATTACAAAATCTACCGCTACTGATCAACAACGGATTGCTTGCTTCCTTTAACCCTGAACTGACTCCTACCCTCACCAAAATACTTTACAGTTCTGCAAAAGACTCTCCTCACCCTCCCTGTCACTTACACCCTCTGCACCTGGACTGACCCTTGTTTGCCAAGTCACCATTACTGTCTTTGAATACAGACTGTTGGACAAATTTTACTGCCCCATTCATTAACCCCACTATGGCCAAATTAGCTCTTTGCCTTCTCATCAGCTTTCTCACCTGCATAAGACTCTCCTCCTCCTGTGTCCACATTAAGTGTCACTCCATTCTCACTGCACCCTCACTTCTTCCCTCACCACTTCTCTGCGCCCACGAACTTTTCTCATTCCTCTTCTCCCTATTACCACCATCTCCTTCTACCCCTGCAAAAAAGCCCTGCTGCTTCAAATCACACTCCCACCTTATGTCCCTGTCCCTTCTACTCCTGCTTGCTGCAGGTCACATCTCACCTAACCCAGGCCCCCATTCCATTCTCTCTTGTACAGCAAAACCTACTCACACACGCAACATCCAGAACCTAATAACCATACCACGTCACCTAACCTCCCCCCCCTTTTGTTTTGGTCTCTGGAACTCCCACTCTGTGTAACAAACTAAGAGCTGTTCATTATCTGTTCATTTCTCACTCCCTAAACCTCCTGGCCATCACAGAAACTTGACTCACATCGTCAGACACTGCCTCCACATGGCGGCCTTCACTTCACACACACACACACACACACACACACACACACACACACACACACACAGGCCTGGCAACAGACAGGGGGGTGGAGTAGGCATCCTGCTGTCCCTTAACCACACATTTCAGGTAATCCCCACTGTTCCCTCTGTCTCCTTCCCTACATTTGAAGCTCACACACTTCGCCTCTTCTCTCCCTTCCCCTTGCGTGTTGCACTCATATACAGCCTCCTGATCCCACTGCACAATTCCTGGATCAGTTCACCTCCTGGTTCCCTCACTTCATGTCCTCTGATGTCCCTACTCTCATCCTGGGTGACTTCAACATCCCTATAGATAATCATAACACCCCCCCCTCCCTCAAACTCCTCTCCTTAACAACCTCCTTTGGCCTATCACAATGGACCAGCTCTCCCACGCACAGTAACAGTCACTCCCTTGACTTGATCTTCACTAACCTCTGCTCAGTCTCCAACTTCTCTAATATCCCCTCTCTGACCATCCCCTCCTCACCGGTAAAATCATAATACTACGCAAACACATCCCCCCCCACCGTGATCAAGAGCATGCAGAGAAATCTGCATACTCTTGACCCGCAACAATTTTCCACATCCCTGCAACCTCTTCTCAATCCCATCCTCACACTTAGTTGCCCAGAACAAACTAATGCTCTCTACAACAGCACCCTCACAACAGCCCTTGACACAGCTGCACCTGCAACTCCACGCCACCCACACACAACCCCACTAAAACTCTGGCACACAAGACAAACACGATTCCTACAAAGGTGCTCACACACTGCCGAAAAGCACTGGAGGAAATCTCACTCCAAAGCTGACTTCATACACTACAGATTAATTCTCCATTCATATAGCTCTGCCCTCACCTTGGCCAAACAGTCATACTTTTCCTCTCTAATCTCTAATCTTTCCACTAACCCAAAACACCTCTTTTCAACCTTCAAATCTCTTCTCCAACCACCAACACAAATACCTTCCATGAACTCTGCACAAGATCTTGACACCCACTTCAAGGACAAGATCGAATCTATCAGACATGACATTCCATCACTCCCACCCCCAGCCAGCCAGCCCAGCCCTGTCACCTCTAAGCTCTTTCTCACCTGTCACTGAGGATGAAGTTTCCCTTCTCCTCACTCGCTCAAACATAAGAACATGCTCTCTTGAACCCATCCCGTCTCAACTCACTCAAGAACTTTCCCCTCTACTAACTACAATCCTTACTCACTTACTCAACCTTTCTCTGTCAACCAGCACCTTCCCATCCTATTTCAAATATGCACTCATCACACCCATCCTAAAGAAGCCCTCCCTGAACCCAAACTCACTGTCAAATTACCGGCCAATTTCTCTTCGCCTCCAAGCTCCTTGAGCGTCTCGCATATAACCATCTCACTAAATTCCTCTATTCCCATTCCCTGCTAGATCTGATTCCACCATCATCACTCCACTGAGACTGCCCTCACCAAAGTGGCCAATGATTTGCTCTCTGCCAATTCAAAAGGCCACTCCTCCATTCTTATTCTCTTGGACCTATTAGCCGCCTTTGACACAGTAGATCACACACTCCTCCTCCAAGTCCTCCACTCCCTAGGCCTCTGTGACACTGTCCTGGATTTCATCTTATCTCTGCAACCGCTCCTTCAGTGTTTCCTACTCCGGCTCCACTTCTCCACCCCTCCCACTTTCTATTGGAGTGACTCAAGGATCAGTCCTGGGACCCTTGCTATTCTGAATCTACACTGCATCCCTTGGAAAATTAATAAACTCTTTTGGGTTTCACCATCATCTCTATGCTGATGATCCTCAAATCTATCTTTCCTCCCCTGACCTCTCCCCTTCCCTCCTGACCCGAGTATCTGACTGTCTGTCTGCTGTGTCTTCCTGGATGTCCTCCCATCAACTCAAACTTAACCTTAGCAAAACTGAACTAATTATATTCCCGCCCTCCACTTCCAGCCTCAACCCAGATATTACCCTCACCATTAACAACACTACCATCACACCAACCCTTACAGCTCGCTGCCTGGGGGTCACATTTGACTCTGCCCTATACATCATTCCTCACATCCAGTTAATCTTCAAATCATGCTGTCTCCACTTCCGCAACACCTCTAGAATCCAACCCTTTCTCACACAAGACACTACCAAAATTGTAATACAAACACTCATCATGTCCCGTCTTGACTACTGTAACTCATTACTAATTGGCCTTCCTCTCACCCTACTAACCCCACTACAGTCCATAATGAACTCTGCTGTAAGACACTGGCTCCCATTATCATACAGAATTAAATTCAAAATTCTGGTGCTAACTAAAGATGAGCGAGCACCCCGATGCTCGGGTGCTCGGGTGCTCTGACCGAGCACCCCCTGATGCTCGAGTGCTCGGCCGAGCACCCGAGCCCCATTCAAATGAATGGGAGCACTCGAGCATTAAACCAGGCACCCCCTGCTCTGATGAGCGGAGGGTGCCTGGTCAATGTCCCCCTTCATCTCCGCTATGCCCCTCTTCCACAATGTCCCCCTTCATCTCCTATGCCATAGCGGAGATGAAGGGGGACATTGTGGAAGAGGGGCATAGCGGAGATGAAGGGGGACATTGTGGAAGAGGGGCATAGACTCTATGCCCCTCTTCCACAATGTCCCCCTTCATCTCCGCTATGCCCCTCTTCCACAATGTCCCCCTTCATCTCCTCTATGGCATAGGAGATGAAGGGGGACATTGTGGAAGAGGGGCATAGCGGAGATGAAGGGGCACATTGTGGAAGACGGGCATAGCGGAGATGAAGGGGGACATTGTGGAAGAGGGGCATAGAGTCTATGCCCCTCTTCCATAATGTCCCCCTTCATCTCCGCAATGCCCCCTTCATCTCCGCAATGCCCCCGTACCTCCATTCCCTGGTGGTCCAGCGGAGCGTCTTCGGATCTGTGCCTCTTCCGGCACAGATCCTCTTCACCCGAGCATGTCGGGCGAGCACATGGCGGTACTCGTACGAGTACCGCCATGTGCAGAGCAGAGCGATGCTCGAGCCGATCCGAGCATCGGCCGAGCACGCTCGCTCAACACTAGTGCTAACTTATAGAGCCCTCACTAACACCGCACCCCCCTATATTTCATCTGTCATTTCCAAATACACTCCCTCTCGCCATCTTCGCTCTGCACATGACATTCTGCTCTCCACAGCTCTGATCACATCCTCCCACTCCTGCCTACAGGACTTCTTCCGTGCTGCACCTCAACTCTGGAATTCCCTCCCCCACCCCATCAGACTCTACCCCAGCCTTCAAATCTTCAGACGCTCCCTGAAGACTCACCTCTTCAGGGAACACAATCAACTGCCTCCATAAACAATATCACCAAGAACCACCCCTTCCCTGGACCACTGCACTCAACAACACTTCTCACTCCCACCCACTGACTGGCAGTTCATGTGGCAGGAGGCACTTACACCCCAATAGCACTTACTCCTTCTGTGTCCAACCTACCTTCCTCTAGACTGTAAGATCTCACGAGCAGGGCCCTCTGATCCTTCTGTTCTCCACAGTTGATTGTACTATTTAATACCTCTGTATGTCTATTCCCTATTGTACAGTGCTGCGGAATTAGTTGGCGCTATAGAAATAAAGAATAATAATAATAATGGAGAGTGTTATTTCAATACTGTCAGAGTTGTAGTTCAGGAGTAATTGAATGATAAAGTATCCCCTCCCACCCCTTTTATGGATGTAACACCGTTCACCTCAGAACAGAAAGGAGGTGTCCAGGTGCATCACAGCAAGGGACAATCTTCAATTAGCATAAGGGAAGAACCTAAAAAAACTGTCAAGGGGGGGCAGGGTTTTCATTGTTCTCACAGTAAGAAGATTGTCCCTTGCTGTGAGCTGTCTGGTCTGTGGACCAGATTCCACATCTGAGGGGAGGTGGCTTACACTAGGTAAAAGGGGCGAGAGGGGGATACTTTATCATTCAATTACTCTTGAACTACAACTCTGACAGTATTGAAATAACACTCTCTATGGCTCAAATACTCAGGAGACTAATTGGAGCTGCTGTCTTTGTGAAACATTACTATCCCTTTAAGGTTTCAGAGATCTTGGGGTCGGCTCATTTTAAAGTTCCCTGGTATGACCATTAGACCCTGAAGTCTATTAGTTTAATCCCTGTCTGTACAGTGCGGTACAGTACAACTCCCCCTTTGGCAAATAACCTATCAGTGAAGAGACGGGGATGGACAGAGCAGGCGCACAGATCAATATTCACCAAGATGTCAGAACTCCCCACAAACAATAAGAATGGGAGACATGTCTTAGCTGGGGGTGGAAAGTAAAGTTAGGAGGTGGATACAGGAAGTGATGAAATGGTGGAATTAATATAGAGTGGTGCATGGTAATGTCACTTCCTGTTACTTCTAGAGTTGCCACCCAGCCGGTATTTTACCGGCAGGCCGGTAAAAAATTGGCTTCTGTCCAATGTTAAGTCTATGGAGGGAATGCTATGGCCGGTATTGTTTTGAAAAAAAGGTGGCAACCCTAGTTACTTCTTGAACTGACCAGCGTGCAGACCTCTGGGTGATCCTGGCTGTCTGGGTTCCTGTTGCTTGCCGTGTTGGCTGATCCGTTGCTGGAGGATGTCCAGTGGGTGCTGGAAGCTGGGGAAGGCTAGTGACGGAGTGCGCAAATGGTGTTGGTGTCATGTTGAAGTGAGTCTCATATGTACTTATGATTCCAAATAATGCCAGCACTTAATAAACATTATAACACTATTCATAATTACCTCTATACTACCAATTAATTGGGGGGCAATTATATTTACGTGATAGATCTGTGGATGGTGCATGTACAACGAAAAAGGTTTATGGCCAAAAGCCAATTATTACTGGGTTGTGTTCAAGGCAGACATCAATTTTCCTGTCCCCCCACACCCACCCAAAATGGCTGAAAGGAGATGGTGTGCAGCTATAGCAGTGTTAAAGGGGTAGTAATGTTTCAAATAAATGCAGCTACAATTATTCTTTAGAGTTTTTTGGCAGTGTATTATCATTCTCTACAATATGTACTAATTGAATCATGAAGTGTCCCCTTCCCGCCCCTATTATGAGGGCCGTATTTATAATAAGGCAGAGTAGGCATCTGCCTACAGGTGCACCCCACAGAGAGGCGCCTGTCATTGGTATCGTGTACTCATGGACCACAGGGGTGCATGATGTTGGGTGAGAGGCTGTCAGTCAGAGGAGCTCAGAGCGTGCCTGCTTCCCACTAAGGAGGACATGACCCAGGACTTGCTCACCCCCAAATGAATCCATCAGATCAAGGAGGCAGCAGTCAGAGGAGGAGACCAAAGACCCATGCAGCGCTCACAGGTCAGCCAGTACTAGTATATAATATACAGATCCATTTTTAAAGTATGTATGATGGTGGTGCAGTTCAGTATATATGTGACATAATGACTGATCAATGCGCGGTGCATCAAGCTACTGCACGGGGTGGGGGAGCTTCAGATTTCTGTGCCTACAGGCTCCTGAGATGTAAATCTGGTCCTGACTATTGCCTAATGTAAGCCGCCTCCCCTCAGATGTGGAATCTGGTAGCTTGACCGGACAGATCACAGCAAGGGACAACTTCTGTCTGTGAGCATAAGGAAAACTTTGCCCCCCCTTGAAGGAGGAGGGAAGGTTTCTCCTTATGCTAACAGAAGATTGTCCCTCGCTGCGATCCATCCGGATGGTCTTGCTGTGCAGCTTTACATAGGTAAATGGTGGGAGGCTTACACTTCAGTATTCAATTACTATGAATTACACATCGTAAAGAGTGATAATACCACTTTACATGGCCTAAGACTATAAACAATAATCTGAGCTGCATTTATTTTGAAACATTACTATCCCTTTAACTCTAAGCTGAGTATAGGTGAGTGACCCAGCACTGAAAGCGTTAAAGAGAACTGTGTTGCAGAGCTGTATTGGAATACCAGACGCACCGTGCAACCCTTCCCAGTTTTCATTTGTCTTTTAACTATTTCTGTGCTGGATCACTCACTTTTGCTCGCTTGAACAGGGACACAAAGGGAAGTATGTCGAAAAGAAAACTGGAGGCGTTTTGGAGCAAACCATTTGCACTATTGGGGAGAACTAATTCCCTTTGATTTAAAATGGGGCATTTTAACCCCCTTGAATGCTAGAGAGGTCTTGTGTTGGAGATCTGTCTAGCATTCAAGGAGTTAAAAATTCACATTTAAAGCAATGAGAATTTTTGGGAATTTTTAGTTCTCCCCTATAGTACAAATGGATTGCCCCAGAATTCCTCCACTTTTCTTTTGGACATACTACCCTAAGTCCCAAGGTTTTTACCCAGTAGGCTCCAATAAGAACAGAATAGGAAAACAATGCCCTTTCTCATATTCAATCCCACACTTGTTGGTCTAGTTCTTTAAATAACAGAGCCACATACTTTGTACCTTTGAAGCCGCGACTGTTAGAATTTATAGTAGGGCGTCAATACATACACTTGGCATTTAACAAGGCATTTCCAGGAAAACACACCACCTGAGAGCTGGAAGCCAAGAGCATACCTCCCAAGTGTCCCTATTTAGGAGGGACAGTCCCTCTTTGAGACCTAAATCCCTCTGTCCCTCTTTACTACCCTGATGTCCCTCTTTTTAGCAAATCAGACTGTGCGGGGTGTATACAAGTGTATCACATTGCTCCACAGCAATATAACTCACATTAATGTTTGTTTAAACCTCAGTATATGTGTGTATAAATTAGTCTGTGTAAATAAAATGCTTTATCCTTGCTCTAAATCATCTATTCAGTCACACCAGGAGGTATCAGAAAGTCATAAAATGACCTAAATATTATTGGTAATGCCCCGCCCACAAGCCACGCCCCCAACAACACCACTTAAAACAAAAGTGTCCCTCTTTGGCCATTTGAATTGTTGGGAGGTATGCAAGAGCTGACTGCAGCTTTCTCACCTAAAGACAAAAACATTAAAGCAGAACTTTCATACACTAATATTGAGCCCCAAAATATAAGTACAATAGAGATATGTATGGACTTACTTGTAGTTTCAAGTATAATCATGGCATTAGCGAGAAATAGACCTTTCTAGGCAGACAGGCAGTGGGTGAGTTGAATGCCATTGTGCCTTAAAGGGATAGTATAAAACTATAATCTCTCTTGTAGTCCTTAAAAAACCAAATTAAATGACCCCAGTGGCATCTCTCAAACCTTTATGGTTTGCGAGATATCCACTTTCAAAGTTCCCCCTCTCCTGACGTCAGAGCTCTAGCTGACTGAAGGGGAATCCTGTCCCTGAACAAGCGGCGGCTCTGCAGCAGAGCCGAGATCGCGTTATGGAAAAAGAAATCTTTCACTGAAAAGGTCTTCTGTGTGTACTTGCAAACCAAGCACACGTGGAAGACTGTTCCAGTAAAGGATTTCTTTTTCCATAATGCGATCTCGGCTCTGCTGCAGAGCCGCCGCTTGTTCAGGGACAGGATTCCCCTGCAGTCAGCTAGAACGCTGATGTCAGGGGAGGGGGAACTTTGAAAGCGGCTGGGGTAATTTAATTTGTTTTTTTTAAGGGCTACAAGATGCATTATTGTTAAATTTATGTATTACAGTCCCTTTAAGGCGCCAGAAGGGACTGACAGCGCAAGCGCAGAGAGTGCCTACAGCAAGATCCCAGCCGCTGCCTGTCTGCCTAGAAAGGTCTATTTCTCACTAATGCCGCAATTATAATTGAAACTACAAGTACGTCTATACTTATTATCACTATTACACATATTTTGGGGCTCAATATTAATGGCATGAATGTTCTGCTTTAACCAAATGGATACTTAAAGTGATAGTAATGTTTCATAAAAACAGCAGTTCCAATTAATCTTCATAATATTTGGACTTTGGAGAGTGTTATTTCAATAGTCAGAGTTGTAGTTCAAGAGTAATTGAATGTTAAAGTTTCCCCTCCCGCCCCTTTTACCTAGTGTAAGCCCCTACTCCTCAGATGTGGAATCCAGTCCATAGACAAGACAGCTCACATCAATTGTCAATCTTCTTACTGTGAGAACAATGAAAGCCCTGCCCCCCTTGACAGGTTTTTCCCTTATCTTAATTGTAGATTGTCCCTCTCTGCAGTCTACCTGGGCACCTCCCTTCTGATCTGGCTGAACAGTGTTACATCAGTAAAAGGGGTGGGAGGGGGATACTTTATCATTGAATTACTCTTGAACTACAACTCTGACAGAATTGAAATAACACTCGTCAAATCCCAAATACTATGATGATTAATTAGAGCTGCTTTTATTATGAAACATTACTATCCCTTTAACAATGCTTTGCAGTGATCTCTAGCATCCAAGAAGTTAAGAAGGTATATTCATCATGTTCGTGAAAAAAACATGTATTTCATATAGGCTTTTAATAACCTAAATGAAAACACTTAGAAATCGAAGTATTTATGCCTTTTTTAGAGTGGACAATGGACTGAGAAATATAATGTTTTCTGTGTCTAAGGCCTTGTCAGAGGGCAAGTAAGGCCTGACATATACCTGGCTTAACTCTCAGAGTGTCTAAGGCCTGGCTTACTTCTAATTAAGGGATGGACAGGTGATATGAAGCCCTCCAGCTGTTAATGCACTACAAATCCCACAATCCTCTACTTGCCAATAGCTGGCCTATAAAAACATAGAAACAGAATTTGAAGGCAGATAAGAAGCATTCGGCCAATTTTGTCTGCCCAGTTTACTGACTGCAAAAAACTCAAACCTTATTTGGTCCTTGGTCTTTCTTATTTTCAGGACAACCTTATGCCTATCCCATGCATGCTTACATTCCCTCACTGTATTAACCTCTACCACTTCTGCAGTTTGGCTATTCCACTTATCTACTACCCTCTCAGTGAAGAAACACTTTTTTACATTACATTTAAGCCTCTGTCCCTTAGGTTTTAGACTGTGGCCTCTTGTCTTAACATTTCTGTTAATTTGAATAAACTTCCCTCCTGCACTTTGTTGAATCCTTTCATGTATTTGAATGTGTCTATCATATCCCCTCTCTCTCTTCTCTCCTCCAGTATAGAAATTATCAGGTTCTTTAGTCTATCCTGATATTGGGAGGGCCTCATGTTGTTTATCCCTGGTCTAAGGCCTAGAATACATCTATTTTAGTCCCCGGAGTGCGTAAAACCTGCATTTCATCTGGCTAAGTATCTGAAATGTCTAAGACCTGGTTTACACCTGATTTAGACTTAAATGTCTAAGGCTTGGTTTATAACTCACTTAGTTCCTTGATTGTCTATCATCTGGGTTCAAGGGATAGTAACACTTAATATGTAAAAAAAATGTATATATATATATATATATATATATATATATATATATATATATATGAAACAAAATGAAGAAATCTCTCACAAGTCTTGTTGAAATGAAGAAAAAGATTGCTGTTTATTCCATCAACGTTTCGGCCCTACTTTGGGTCTTTATCAAGATGCCCAAAGTAGGGCCGAAACATTGATGGAATAAACGTCAATCTTTTTCTTCATTTCAACAAGACTTGTGAGAGCTTTCTTCATTTTGTTATATTTAAATTTAACATGGTTACCTAGATGTACACCCAGGCTTATATTGGCTATATTTAAGAGAGTGCACAACCAAGGACATTTAAAAAAAAAATAAATAAATAATAAAAAAAAAAATATATATATATATATATATATATATATATATATATATATATATATATAGTAGGTTTATCCTCCTGAGTAAAACAAGGGTACCCCCGCTGCTGAGATGTGTTTTATTCAAAAGTTATTACAGCTCAAACTTAAATTATTTTAGATGCAAAATCTCAATGGCCTGAACTTTTACAGTGGTGCTATTGCTACACCATCCTATGAACTGCTGTGTTCAGTTGACCATGAATCTCAAAATATCAGTCTTCCAAGACTTTTTGCCCCATCTTCTATTAACCCTTGCATTGCAATGTGTTGGCTACCTCTGTGGCACTCAGGTTGCAAGATTTCAGTCTGATAATTGTCCTTCTACTGGTCTGCACCTGAATTAAGAATTTGGACTACTTTCCCTGTGCCCTGTTAGTGTATGGTATGGAACACACAGCAGAAGAACCACATTACCCAATATGCCTATACACTCCCAAAGTGACAACACTGAGCAAATCTGTCATCCATTTTGTCACACAAAAAGCTTTGTATATATGCTCCAGGCAGCCACTAGGGTGACCACACATCCCGGAATGCCCGGGACTGTCCCTTATTGTAGGTCTGTATCCCGTGTCACCCCCCACCGGGACAACAAAGAGTCCCAGAATGGAGCAACAAAGCCGGCACCCACAGCCTACCTACATAGAGCAGCATGCACCAGTTCAGCCAGCCAATGAAATGTATTTGCTATATGGTCCTCATTGGCTGGCTCGGCCAGCCAGTGAGGACCATATAGCAAATACATTTCATTGGCTGGCTGGACTGGTGCATGCGAGACAGCTGAGATGGCGCAAGTATGCTGGCGCTGTGAGTGAGTATCGTGGCTGAGGCTCCCGCCGGCACTGACCATCTTTCTGAGGCTGACACAGAGCAAGAGTTCCCACTGGGAACTCTTACTCTGTGTCAGCCTCAGAAAGATGGCCAGCGCCAGACGGAGCCTCATCCGCGGGACTAGGGTGACCACATGTCCCGGAATGGCAGATTGGAAATGTGGTCACCCTAACACAGAGCACAAAAGCTCTATTATTTTGGATCTGGAGCAAGCTTTTCTATACGTTGGAGACATATATAGCATTCAAGGGGTTAAATGTCCAATTTATCTAAATTATGTTGTTTATTTCTCCAATACGGTGTTGTTGATTTGCTCCAGAATTGTAACTAAGGCCCTTTGCCTTCAAAATATAATTTTTACTGGTGAATTTGTCTTGCAGTCTGTGTTTTCCTTCAGCAGTTCATAAGCTACACCATCAAACACATGACAGGAAGCAGCCTTCAGAGTTGATTCCAGATACGAATTGTTGAACACTTTGTTCCTGTAGAACGTACAGTTGTTTTGGAAGTCGTGCCCTGAGTTTTTCATGGCGAAAGGCCCTGTCTCATGCTCTTCCGTATTTGGATGTTCTGCTCTTGAGAATAGACTTGATATATTCAGCAAGGAGAGTATTTACTATACTTATTCTCCTTAAGAAGCAAGAGTAGAGGATCCCTCTCGCATCAGGTTTGTATCAAGTTAAAGACATTCTCGCACATTGCCTCCATAGTCTCTCCAATGTTTGGTCTCTCGACATTCCATTTGAGTTCTAAATACTCCATCTGTATTATCTCCTTTGTCATATGGTATTAACAGGTCAGCAATATAATCCTTAATGTTCCCATTAGTTCAGACACACTTCCGTTTTTTGAACACTTTCACTAAAATATTTGTTTTAGGGCCATCACAGACTGTAAAAGCAGCTATCTCAGGACTGACACTGTGAGTATTAAACTTAGCTGGTCTCTTTCCTATACATTAAAGGGATAGTAATGTTTCATAATAAAAGCAGCTCTAATTAATCATCATAGTATTTGGACTTTGGAGAGTGTTATTTCAATTCTGTCAGAGTTGTAGTTCAAGAGTAATTCAATGACAAATTATCCCCCTCCCGCCCCTTTTACTAATGTAACACTGCTCAGCCAGATCGGATGGAAGGTGCCCAGGTAGACTGCAGAGAGGGACAATCTTCAATTAAGGGGAAAAACCTGAAAAGCTTGTCAAGGGGGGCAGGGCTTTCATTGTTCTCATAGGAAGAAGATTGTCCCCTTATGTTATCTGTCTGGTCTATGGACTGCATTCCACATCTGAGAAGAGATGGCTTACACTAGGTAAAAGGGGCGGAGGGGAAACTTTGCTTGTGAATATCTCATAAACCATAAAGGTTTGAGAGATAAGACTTATATCATTCTTCATGTTTTTTTAATGCCTACAAAATAAAATAAAGTTAAAACGAAGTATTACTATCCCTTTAAGGCTCCTAAAGACATGCACTGCTGTGTTTTTATAGTTACATCATAATACTTTAAGCAAACATCCTATAGGCCTAAAAGGATAATGGTAAAACTGAATTTTATTTTAGTATGCAGTAGGGCAGGGCAACGTGAGACTCTACAGCTGTTGTGGAATTCAAATTCCCATCATCCTCAGCTGGCCGTTGATCAACTGAGGATTATGAGAGTTGTAGTCCAACAACATCCATAGAGTATCAGGTTGCTTACGTCTGGTTTAAATGGATAATAATGTTTACTTTATACTTTGATAAAAGTGATAGTAATATGTGAAAATAAACAGAGCTCCCATTCATCTTCATAGTTGTTTGTGCATTTTGTTACGGTTGGCAAGCAAAACCAGGAGTTAGACGGTATAGTTAACAAAACCTTTATTGTGAGAATAATGACAGTAATGCAATATATAAATATACACACAGTGGGTGATTGAAACGGCGAGCACTGTATCAGGAATAGCAGTCTCCCAATCTCTGCACCACACTGTCCGAGACTAGGCCTCAGCCCAATGGAGTCTCGTGGTAAGGTAACGCCCAAGAGATACTGACTCAGCCTGCAGTCAGTAGCTAGGAGTCTGCTAGAGCCCCAGGTCAGTACTAGGAAGGATGTCTGAATAACAGAACCAACAAACTGAGCAAACAGACAAAGCCTTCTAGTAAGCACCAGATATGATAGTCAGACGAGCCAAAGTCATACACGGAGCGGGTAGTAAGCCAGAGCCACAGGTTTGCACCAGATAGGATCTGCAATGGAGCATATGTATGCTGGATGCGCAGTGGATAGAGCCCCAGGTTAACAACAGAGTGGGTAGTCAGACAAGCCTAGGTCATACACGGAGCGGGTAGTCAGCCAGAGCCACAGGTTTACACCAGAAAGGATATCTGAGCCAAATCGGAACGCCAAGGAGAATAGTCAGACAGAGCCACAGGTCAACACCAGAATGGATGGACAGACAAGCTGGATCATACACAGGAATCAGGAATACTAGAAAATTAACTGCTCGGAACAACAACGAAAGGGTGACTGAGTCAGGACTCAGTCTGCCCTTTAAACCCCTCCACAGGAAGTAGGTAGGAGGAGCAGCTACAGGGAGGAAGTAGGTAGGAGGAGACAACAGGAAACAAACACACATAAAACAGAGGCCTTCAGCATGCTTGAAGCCTTTTGCCTGCAGATGACACGTGGAAAGATGCCGAGCGTCGCTGAAGCGGCGGCACTGGAAACAAGGTACTGTGACACATTTATGTCATCAGTATCCTACTTGTAGTTAATGAGTAATTGAATTATAAAGGATCCCCCTCCCTCCCCTTTAACTACATAATGCTGCGTTTCCAAGCCAGTCCGGATGGAGTGGTGTGAGGGACAGTCTTCAATGAACATAAGGAAAAACCTGTCCTGATTCGTCAAGGAGGAGGTAGGGTTTTCTTTATGCTTACAGAATGAATGTCCCTCGTTGCAGTCAAGCGACTAGGGTTGCCACCTTTTCCTCAAAAAAATACCGGCCATAGTTGTGGGTCGGTTAGGGCAGAGCTGCAAAATTGAGGAGCCACAAAAGGGGCAGAAACACTTAATGTTGGGTTAAAACATGCCTGCTGAATGGATACATGGAAACCACTGTAGCTACATAGCAAAAGCAGCTTTAAGGTGCTGATCTGGAAACACTAGCTGTCCCACGCAGTTTCATTTGGAAGATCTGAGTGACATCCTTGGATGAAATGGGTTGTCAGGGGTGGCGATTTTCACATGAGTGGGTGGAATATGAAATAATAATAAAAGAAAGAATAAAGATAAATCGCTACAGTGGTGAGGACACCAACGTGACACATCAAAGAAAAATACCAGTTAGTTCCTATGGAAAAGAGTTTTCTGTATGTAAGAGGAAATTGATTTAATTCAGATTTACAAAAAAAAAACAAACACAACACAATATTGTTGGACAGTGCACAGTCATAGTAAGGGGGCATACTGTGTTAGTGATAAGGGATCCTCAGCACCATGTGTAAATTGCATGGCAGTAAAAGGAACTCAGGCAAAGTAAGAAGTTTACAGTGATGGACATTAAGCAATTGCCAATGAGTACTGATGGGCAGAACAGGGTCTACAAGATACTTCACTCTTTCATTCACAATCTAAGCACAGCCTGTGGATGCACAGACAGATAACAGGCATCTTGCACATACAATTAACTCATGAATATTAGAGAACCAAATAATATAAATAGCTAGTCATCCTATGTGCAGTGACACTCAGTGAAAAGGCAGACTGAGCAGAGACAGGCCTCTCCACTCCTCACCGACCTGTCTGTACACCTTGATAGGATGCTCGGTGCCCCTGCTGCTCCTCCTCCTCTGCCAGTGCCCTGGTTAATCCATCAGTCACACTTCTGATATCCTGCGATACGCTACTGGGTAACTTGTACTTACGGTGGTCATCACATTGCCATGCTCTTTGCATCCTCTGAAGATACAGAGTCCCCCGCTGAACCACACTCTCTACATTAACTCCCACCACAGGCAAAAAAAGCAGCCACCGCAGCCTCCTGTTTGCTTGTTTCACCATGATGCGAGCCCTATCTCTCCCTACTCGCAAGCCGGGGCGGGCAGCCAGTCACCTGATGTACTCACCATTAACCATTTTCTTACCAATTGTACAGCATATCCAAGGATATTATTTTGTTTAGTGGCTATCTCATACGTTAGATATATAGCTAGGGTCAGGCATCCGCTAATGTAATGCAGAAGTCTTTAGAAGCAGAGCTGCCAATCATTTTGCCAGGTGGCAGCTCTACACTGGATTCTATATCTGAGGGGAGGAGGCTTACACTAGGTAAAATGGGCGGGAGGGTGATACTTTATCATTCAATTACTTGTGAACTACAAGCCGGATACTATTGAAATAACACTCTGCATGCACAAAAGACTATGGAGATGAATTGGAGCTCCATTTATTTTCATATATTACTATCACTTTAAGGGAGAACTACAAAATCCCAATAATTCCACACCTTACTATGGCCGGAAATCCTAATGACCTGCTTTAACTTTGCCCTTGTGCCTTTGTTAAAGAGATAAGATCTGCAATCAGTTCTGGACGTCATGTGCATGGATGCCGACATGAGCATTCCTGGGAACTTTGTGCTCTGGAGTCCCTGAAGGAGGATCCTGTGGTTCCGCTGGGGTATGTTCTATCAATGCTGTCCCTGGGTATGAGGGGGTAGGAGTAGGATAGTATGATAATTATTTGATGACTTATTTATTTTGTGAATAAAATTTTTTTTTACTTTTAATGTAAGTTTTAATTCTTATATTAACATCTGAGGTATATGTTGGTTTAGGACATGTTTTTTATATGGATGTCTTTTAATGGGTTATGTATATAAAAGGGGGGTTTCAACGATATGCTGTAATGCCCTAAGGAAGTGGACAGTGAGAGTCCACGATACTCGTGGGACAAGAGAGACAGAAAGGAAGGACGATATTGAAGTTGGCTCCTCCTGGTTATGCTCACGTTGTAGTAAGCCCGCGATCCCAGTGCATGGGAAACAACAGCTTTGTTTGATACTCTGTTACCAAAGCCGCCTTCTATAGAGCGGCTAAGAGAAAGGAAGCGGAGTGTATTGGGAGTTATTTCACAAGAGACTCTGCTGACTTGTGTATGTCTAATCATCACACTGACGAGGGTGAAAGGAGATTCGAGACACTGGGACACTGTGGCTGAATGGAGACTTAGAGCAAACCGGGAGGATAAAAAGGCTTGTTGATATTATTTATTTTGTAAGTTTTTAATTGAATGCGCTTGTTAAATAAGAATAAACACCGCTTTTAGATTGTTTCTTTTTGCGCTTTATTATATGTGCATATAGATTTATGGATTGTTTTAAATATTTTCAAACAAGAAAGAAGATCAGAGGAAGAAGAGAAGACAAAAGAAAAGAAGAAGATGGAAGCAATCCCGTTGGACATCAGGATTACCGGTAAGTTTTTAATTGTCGGGACATGTGTGTGGACATGTCTGTGGATTAAACCTATGAGTGCCAATGGGGTATGCAATGCTGTATAATGCATTGCATACCCCAGTGGCACTCATAGGGTTAATCTTTTTCTACTTTTCAACCACAAGTATGTGTTGGAAACCCTACGGCACCATGAAAAGTGCATCCTAAACATGTGGTGAAGGCACCACATGGAATAGGACATAAAAGGCAACTATTTTTAGTTAAAGGGACAGTAAAACTTACATTTTACTATTCCCCATCTTGTAGCCCTTAAAAAACTGAATTAAATGAATGAGCCCAGTGGCATCTCTCAAACCTTTATTGTTTGAGAGATATCCACTTTCAAAGTTTTGTTTTTTCCCTCTACCCCTGACATCAGCGCTCTAGCTGACAGCAGGGGAATCCGGTCCCAGGACTGGCAGAGGCTCTTCAGCAGAGCCGAGATGACATTATGGAAGAAGAAATCCTTCACTGAAATGGTTTTCTACATGTGCTTGCAAACCAAGCCCACATAGAAGACCATTTCAGTGAAGGATTTCTTCTTCCATAACGCAATCTCGACTCTGCTGAAGAGCCTCCTCTTGCTCAGCGACCGGATTCCCCTGCTGTCAGCTAGAATGCTGATGTCAGGGGAGAGGAAACTTTGAAAGCGTATATCTCTCAAACCATAAAGGTTTGAGAGATGCTGCTGGGCACATTTAATTCAGTCTTTTAAGGGCTACATGATTAATGATTGTAAAATGTAAGTATTACTATCCCTTTAATGTTCAATGGGTGAAATTTGCTAATAGTATCGAGCCCCCAGACAGCATATACACAGATGTACCATGGGAATTCTATTGCCTGAACACCAGAAAGTACAATGAGCATTGGTGGACAAAACCCACGTTATGGCCAAACGCTAGTTGCAGTTTTATGTTCCCACGACGAGTACTAGATACTGCAAATTGTGGGAACATCAAAGGAAAATAGCTAACTCTCATTGTTTAACATCGTGTGAAACAATGAGAGCGAGCTCAAAACACAGCTCCCAAACACTAACTCTACACTGTCCCTAACATGACACTTAAAGAATAATAGCCCTAACACTATCTTAACACCATGTGTGTAACACCTGTCATCCACTGTCCATCTTCTTCTTGAATCTTCTGTCTTCTGAAATCATCCTTCTCTTCTTTCGTCTTTCAAATTTTTTTTTCCTTCTTTTTTTTTTTTTAATTTATTTATTCAAAATATCCAATGAAAGTTGGAAAAAAAAAATGCCCCCAAGATATGCCAGAGTTAACCCTATGAGTGCTGGAGGGATACCCCTCTGGCGTTCAAAGGGTTAAATGCAGTGTGCCATATCTTTTAAAAGTAATATTCATCCATTCTGTTTTAATAAAAAGAAGTTATTCCTTTGTGCGCAAATATACGTCCACTGCTACAGAATCCCCTGGCTCCGCTGGCACATTAGCACAGACACCTCCCCCTCTATATTTTTTGGGCCGTTGCCTGAATCCGAATGAGGGAATTTTAAATATAGACTGGCTTTTTATATGCTAGTCTCTGTTCAAAATGGATGCCAGCCTCCAATTGACTGGGATGTGTGCTTACGCACCTCCCAGTCAATCAGCTTCTAGCAGGTTTTATTTTTTTATGGGATGTGGTAACTTTAGGGAGATTAAACCTATGAGTGCCAATGGGGTATGCAGCACTGTACAATGTGTTGCATACCCCACTGGCACTAATAGGGTTAATCTTCTTTTGGTTTTAAGCACAAGTAGGTGTTGGAAACCACTTTTCTAACACACACTGGTGGTGTTCACCACACGTTAGGGACTCTGCGCCTTCTTCTCATGTCTCATTTTTTACGCCATTAAAAAGTGAGGTCCTTAAAGGGATAGTAATACTTAAAATGTAAAAAAAAATATGTTGTAGGGTTTATCCCCCTGAATAAAACAAGAGTACTCCCACTGCTGAAAGGTGTTTTATTCAAAAGTTATTAACTTTCAAAATTTAATTTTTTATGTGAAATATCACAGTGGCCTGAAATTGTACAGTGGCGCTGTTGCTACACCATCCTATGGAGATTTATGGTCCCGGGACCATTTTTTTTTTACATTTTAAGTATTACTATCCCTTTAACCGCATAGAATAAAATACCAAATTCCACTAGTTTTACATGTTGTCCAATGGGCTCAAATTTTGCATCCGTTGTACACTTTATGCGTGGCAATGGGTTTTGACAGCGCAGTTAATAGATTACCAAACTGTGCTGTCAAATCCACCATCGCCAGTTTTTTTAAATTAACGTGGGCAGTAGAATTGAGCCCCTGGACTTTTTGCTTTCCCTGCTAGACCACAGGTGTGGTGATCAGAGGCTCAGTCAATTTGATTAACTCACCTGTGCTCTAACAAGGAAATCAAATCCTGGCCTGTTAGTGGGTCCTGAGGACAGGAGTTGAGAACCACTGGTCTAGGTATTGTTTCTGGGTAAAATCTTGGAAATTCTAGGGGTGCCTCTGTATCAACTAGCAGAACTATACTTGTAGTATTTGAATATATTCACTTAATTTTACTTGGGGAGGTCCTGTGTTTTGCACTGTCCCCAGTGCCCATGAATCATTCTACTGAATTTAAATGACATGCACATTGGCAATTTATTATGATGTAACTGGGTAATTATCATATTACTTACTGGTAAAAGGTGGTACAGCATTAGATGTTGATAAAGCAGGAGACTGGTAGGGCCATGTGTTCAAAGGAACACCAACAACAAAAAAATGTCAAATGATCGACAAAAATAAGTAATTGTATGCATGAATTACATATTTTCTATGGAACATTCAACATAAAAACTAGTAATGTCTGTCATGTACGACACAACTCCAGAATTGCTGGAAAAAGGGGCAGGGCAAGGGCGTGGCTAAACTATTTGCCAGCTCGTATAGAGGTAAAGAAAATTTGTCGTATACAACGACAAAAAAATGTCGTGCAATGACAGAATTTGTACGTTAAGAAAAAATTGGAGGAAATGTCAAATATTTTACATTACATACTACAATTTCAGTAAGGAATCATACTCAACAACATATTTCCGATCACAACCAAAATTAAACTACAGATATGTAAGTAATGATATATAGCGCTGTGTGTTGTAAAAAAGTAAAGAAGACTCAAACATTAACTTTAACCCTTTGAGTGCCAGAGGGGTACGCAACGCATTGCTTTGCAATGCGTTGCGTACCCCTCTGGCACTCAAAGGGGTAATAGAGGTAATTCTATTACTTGAAGAAAGTATCTTTTCTCCTAAAGCAATACTAGACTAACATAACATCTACAATTAAATCTAATGTCATTAGAAAATAGATCATTATGTAGGGAATCACAATGTATCTGCTACAGATTTTGGTTATAACTTTCATGTCTTTATAAATGAGACCATGCAGATATGTTGGTATTGGAGTCTGGGGGGTTGTGGTTATTCTGTCGAAAACCTATTTACAAAATATTTGAGCAAACAAAATGCACGCCCCCGTTAATTTCTCTCCCTCTTAGTCTTTTTTTTCCGTTTCCTGTACATTATTCTCTGTAGGGCCCACACTCAGTAATATAAAGAAGTGTAATTCTGACCTGAGAATTAAAGGCTCAGCTGCTAAATAGTCTGCACATAACAGGATATAACAACGTACCCAGAAGTGCAGAGAGGGCCTCCTAGAAAACTGGGTGTAAGCACTACCAGGAATGGTAGGATCATGGGGGAGGTAAGGGTCAGCTTTTGAAACATAGAAATATAGAATATAGACGGCAGTTAAGAACCATTCGGCCCATCTAGTCTACCTATTTTCCTACTGTAAAAACCTCAAACCTTATTTGGTCCTTGGTCTTGTCTTATGTTCAGGACAACCTTATGACTATCACATGCATGCTTGCATTCTATCACTGCATTAACTTCTACCACTTCTGCTGGTAGGCTGTTCTACTTCTCTACTACCCTCTCAGTGAAGTAAAACTTTATTACACTCCATCTAAACCTGTGTCCCTCTAGTTTTAGACTATAACCTCTTGTCCTAACATTTTACTCCTTTGAAATGTACTTCCCTCCTGCACTGTGTTGAATCCCTTCATGTATTTGAATGTTTCTATCATATCCCCTCTCTCTCTTCTCTCCTCCAAGCTATACATGTTCAGATCCTTTAGTCTATCCTGATATTTCTTTTCCTGTAAACCAGTCACCATTTTAGTAGCCCTTCTCTGAATTGTCTCTAGAGTATCTATAGCCTTCTGGAGATGGGGTCTCCAGCACTGCACACAATACTCTGTTTGGTAAGACACTGCTAGTGCATTTACCTTTGGTTGACTAATCTAATAGGAATTTCCAACTGGACCATGATTGGTTGGATTGTATCTCCTGGGGCAGTATTCTGGCTCTGCATGAGTTACTCTGATCCTCTGGAGCCCAGCAGGGGAGGGAATTCTAAGGATATGGATAATTTAAAGGGTTAATAATGTATTTTTAAAACATAATGAAATATTGTAGCTATTAAAAAAATAAACTGAATGATCCCAATCCCATCTTTCAATCCTTTATGGTTTGAGAGATAGAACGTTTTAAAGTTCCCCCGTCCCTCCCCCCTTTCCCTGACGTCAGCTGTAAGCTGAAGGCAGGAGATTCTGGTCCGGGGACCGACAGGCGGCTCTTCAGCAGAGACGAAATACCGCAATCCATTAAGTATTTTTTTTTTTAGATTACGGTATTTCGGCTCTGCTGAAGAGCCACCTCGAGTAGCCGACACGCATCTCCTGCTGTCAGCTTTACAGCTGACATCAGTGACGGGGGAACTTTAAAACATACTATCTCTCAAACCATAAAGGTTTGAAAGATGGGATTGGGATCATTCAGTTTATTTTTTAATAGCTACAATATTTTGTTATATTTTAAAAAGACATTACTATCCATTTAATGACCAAAGTGGATGTATAAAAGCTGGCATTCATGCCACAGCTAGATATATTCTATTTTGTTCTTGTAAGGTGCACACAGGTCAAGTCATGCTCTAATGCCCTGATATTCCTGAATCATTAATAAAAATGAGTTATTGCTGTTCTTCAGTCTGATTTCCTTCCTTTAGTTAGAACTATAGCAGGGTATGACAGTCGGACACAGGGTTCTGCCACACTGACTCCAGTAGGAAACAGGATATCTTCATGGATCAACATCCTACCTGTGATAACACCAATTGTCATAATTATCTATATTGTTATTAGCTGAAAAGTTATCCAATGCGCCTTTGAATTTATCTAAATAAGTGGTAGCCAACCCTGGTCCTCAAAAGCTACCAAAGGTTCATGATTTTTGGCTATCACTGAATGAAAGCAGGTAGACCAATTAAAGTGACTGAGCTACTACGTCCTCTCCAGCTGGGATATTCTGAAAACAGGCACTACAGCTATTCTTGAGGAGCCGGGTTGGCCATTGGCCATCCCTTACAGCCATTACTAGAAAAATCTTTGCCTTTGCAGGAATTAAGAGAATTAATAACTGCTTACATCTTATGCTGTCTTTTCCTTTGCCCTAGAACTGCACCATCTTATTACTATATGAGCCTCATAGTGCGGTACTTTATCCGAATGCCTAGCATAGAGAGTGTTATTTCAGTACTGTCAGAGGTGTAGTTCAGGAGTAATTGAATGATAAAGTATCCCCCTCCCGCCCCTTTTACTGATGTAACACTGCTCACCTCAGAACAGAAAGGTGGTGTCCAAGTGGATTGCAGAGAGGGACAATCTTCAATTAAGGTAAGGGGAAAAACCTGAAAAACATGTCAGTGGGGCAGGGTTTTCATTGTTCTCACAGTAAGAAGATTGTCCTTTGCTGTGAGCTGTCTGGTCTGTGGACCATATTCCACATCTGTGGGGAAGCGGCTTATACTAGGTAAAAGGGGCGAGAGGGGATATTTTATCATTCAATTACTCTTGAACTACAACTCTGACAGTAGTAAAATAACACTTTCTATGCTCAGTGATAGTATAGAAATACAAAGTAACCACAGAGCCAGCTTCACATATATGCGTGTTATTATTAACTCAAAAAGCCAGGGGCCTTTGTACAGGCCCCTTACAGAATGTTAATTGTTTAAACACTTGGATGCATGAGATCCGCATTGCATAGCAAAGCAATGTTCTGGAGACCTAGCTAACTTTCAAGGCGTTAATCAAGTATTTCCCTCATCTTATGTGTCCTATCTTTTGTTATGAACAGTAGCCAGTGGTGATTTGTTATCTATGTCAAACTATTCAAATAATCCATCAATCAAATATACAGAAACAAACTGGTCAAAGTCAATGGAACCTTATGTCCAAGCAGGAGACTAATGTGCCTGAGGCTGAACTGTAGATACAGCGTAGAAGATGGCAAAACACAGCATTCACAGGGCTTGTTTAAAGGGAAAGCGGAGGGAGCGGGGAACTTTAGCCTTCTATATCTCTCAAACCATAAAGGCTTGAGAGATGGGACTGGGGTTGTTAAATTTCATTTTATAATAGCTACAATATCAGCATTTATAAAATACACATTACTAACACTTTAAATATTAAACACTTAAGGACCAGCAGCATGGCCAGCACTTAAAGGGATAGTAATACTTTGTTTTATCTTTATTTTATTTTATAGGCATTAAAAAAACATGAAGAATGATATAAGTCCTATCTCTCAAACCTTTATGGTTTAAGAGATATTCACAAGCAAAGTTTCCCCTCCCTCCCCTTTTACCTAGTGTAAGTCATCTCTTCTCAGATGTGGAATGCAGTCCATAGACCAGACAGATAACAGCAGGGGATAATCTTCTTCCTATGAGAACAATGAAAGCCCTGCCCCCCTTGACACGTTTTTCAGGTTTTTCCCCTTATCTTAATTGAAGATTGTCTCTCTCTGTAGTCTGCCTGGGCACCTCCCTTCTGCTCTGGCTGAGCAGTGTTACATCAGTAAAAGGGGTGGGAGGGGGATACTTTGTCACTGAATTACTCTTGAACTACAACTCTGACAGAATTGGAATAACACTCTCCAAAGTCCAAATACTATAATGATTAATTAGATCTGCTTTTATTATGAAACATTACTATCCCTTTAAGGACCATGGGGCTTCTTTTTTTCAGATATGGAATCAGGGGTCCCCGAACGGCGTGCTGCTACACAGGGACCTATGAATTCCATGAGTTACATATATACATCATAGGGTGACCACGGGTCCCGGAATGCCCGGGACTGTCCCTTATTTGAGGCCTATGTCCCACGTCCCGGGTCATCTCCCACCGGGATAATGAAGTGTCCCGGAATGAAGCCAAGCCACCCACACAGCAGCACAAACAGTCACTCACTCACTCTGTCACTCAGCCCTGTTCTGCCAACCGGGACCACAGTCATAGCCTAGCTACAGAAAGACGGCACACACCACAGTCCACCGCCGGCCAATGAGAGTATTTGCACAATGGCATGGTCCTCTCTTCATTGGCTGGCTGGTGTGTGCGAGACAGCCGCATGGGGGACAGCAGCGGTACTTACGCCGGCGCTGCAATGCACGCTATGGCAAGGTGTCCATGCAAGTGCTGAAATGTTACTGCAGGGACAGCGGACAGAAGTGTGTACTCAAAGTGAGTGCCATCCGCGGGAGGAGGGTATTGGGGATTGTAACGGTCTGCCTGGATCAGCTTCAGCAGGACGGACTGGTGGTCTCAGACAGACACCTCATCAGGTAAAATGATTTTAGGAGTGAGGTAACCTGTGCCTTTTCAGCTGTTGACATGTGTCCCCTGGTCATCATGTGTACTGTGACTGAGGTTCTAGTTTTCAACAGGCGAATTGGAACGCCATTAAAGGAACATTAACAACAACAAATTGAGTTGTATAATTTTAAATAATTTATAATTCCAGCTAGTAGCTGTAAAATGTAGCTATTTTGTGTTAGATCCCTAAAACTTGCATATTTAATACGCTCTGTTATACTAACACTTATGTGCACAGCCACTGCTATTAGTGTATTGAAATTAGTACCCTACCCACTGCTCTTCTGCTAAGAAAGACTGATCTCTTATCTCAGGCCCATTAATATACAGTAAAACAGTATCATTTCTCTCGTCTTTGCAGTGTCCCTGAATGGCAGAATGTAAATGTGGTCAGCCTAGACATGGGTCCTTAAAGCAAGTTTTCCCATGATGTATATGTTGTGGGTCCTTAAGGGGTTAATGAATTTGTTTTTCAACGTTTCAGTCAATAATAACCCTTTTGTGTACCAGGGGGTGCCCAAAGCATTGCAAAGCAATGCATTGGGCACCCCTCTGGCGATGCAAAGTGTTAAACAATAAAGTTGTGTCTCGCCTTGTGGGCCAAAAAATGTCTCACTGTGACTCGCTGTGTACTGACAAGAATGGGCCTACTGTTCACTGTTCTATGGGCATGGACCTTGTTAATCAGGCCTGGGGCAAAAGACAGCAGGGTCATCTTTACCGTGCACTATTTGATGTCAAATTGCAAACACTGATTAAACTTTAACCTTTTGAGTGCCAGAAGGGTACGCAACGCATTGCGTTGCGTACCCCTCTGGCAATCAAAGGGTTAAAGGGCTGGCAGTATGTGTAGCTCATTGCTTCTGAATGCTTTGAGCATTGTTCTGTTCAATAAAGGGTTAAATATATTTTGAGGAAGGCTTTGTTATGTTGTACATGATGGCCACCATGTTTTCAAGTCATAAATATTCAGAATGAATATCAGACGAGACATTATGTGTAGTATTTAGGTGTGGTTACTTTCTCTCATTCCAAGTTACACACAAAGGGTTTCGTTGTTGTTAGAAACATAATGTTGAGGTTACCAGGTTGATTATTGATAAGGCCTGTTAAATGCTCATGATTAAATGTCCTGTACTTTTTATCTTTAACCTGTTGAGAAAATGTCAGATTAATTACAGGAACGCTGTAAAATATAGTACCACATGAATGAGATGTATGCTTTTACATTTTTTCCAGCCAGCTGGAGGAAGCAAATTTCCTTTGCATTTCATACTTCATGCTGAGGTTCCGGTGAGAAATGAATATACAAAATAATGTTTTCATCAGCCTGCTGAAAAACAGCACATGGAGTTTCATTTTTTTTTTAAAAGCTTTATTAACATTTTGCAAAAGTTACAAAACAAGTTGCAGAAAAGAAAACAGCAAATACCAGATAAATGCGTTGCATACAAGGTTAATCTTCCAGGTAGGGTTGCCACCTTTTCTTCAAAAAAATGCTGGTCATGGCATTCCCTCCATAGACTTAACATTGGACAGAAGCCAATTTTTTACCGGCCTGCCGGTAAAATACCGGCTGAGTGGCAACCCTACTTCCAGGTCAAATAGGTATTTATACATGGAGTCAACTCAAACGTACACTGATCCCAGAATCTAAGGCCTATACAAGCTGCTAAGGCAAACCTCCCAAGTGTCCCACTTTAGAAGGGACAGTCCCTCTTTGAGATCCAAATCCTTCTGTCCCTCTTTCTCACCCTGGTGTCCCTCTTTTTAGTAGATCTGTGTGGTGTGTATAGAAGTGTATCACACTGCTCCAGAGCTGTAAAGCTCAAATTAGTGTTTGTTTAAACTTAGTATATGTGTTTTACACAACATTGCATCAACAGGTCATGTAATAACCTAAAAATTCTTAGTAATACCCCAGCCCTGCCCCAAAACACCCCCTAAAACAAAAGTGTCCCTCTTTGTCCATTTGAAATGTTGTGAGGTATGGCCAAGGTGAAAGTTTAAAGGGATAGTAATACTTAAATATTACTGTTCCCCATATTGTAGCTATGGTAAAAAGATTTGATTTGTCCCTAGGTTCATCTCTCAATCCTTTATGGTTTGAGAGATAACCGAATGCAAAGTTCCCCCCCTTTCCCTGAAGTCAGCGTTGTACTGACTGCAGGGATATCCGGTCTTATTTACATCAGGCGGCTCTGCAGCAGAGCTGAGATCACATTAGTCAAAAAGAATTATTTCACTGAAACAGTCTTCTATGTGTGCTTGCAAACCAAACACACATAGAAGACCGTTTCAGTGAAATAATTATTTATTACTAACGCGATCTCGGCTCTGCTGCAGAGCCGCAAGCCTGTGGTACGACAGACTTCCCCTGCAGTCAGTACAACGCTGACTTCAGGGAGGGGGGAACTTTGCGTTCGGTTATCTCTCAAACCATAAAGGTTTGAGAGATGACACTGGGGACAATTCAATTATTTTTAACATGGCTACAAAATGGGTAATAGTAATATTAAAGTATTACTATGTCTTTAAAGGGATGTGACTAAAGGAGGGCACTCCCTTGGACGTGGAAGAAACAGAAGCAAGGGTATAGGGTATATTTCTAACTCACCCATGTGGTGAGAGGTGCAGCATACCTCCCAAGTGTCCCTCTTTAGGAGGGACAGTCCCTCTTTTAGACCCAAATCCCTCTGTCCCTCTTTCCCACCCTGATGTCCCTCTTTTTAGGAGATCAGAATGGTGAGCTGTATATATAAGTGTGTCATACTGCTTTACAGCAATAAAACTCTCATTATTGTTTGTTTAAACATCAGTATATGTTTATACTTGTATAAATAAAATACTTTGGTCTTGTTATAAGTAATTTATTAGATCACACAAGAAGGTGTCAGTAGGTCATGAAATAGCCTAAAAATTCTCAGTAGTGCCCCGCCTACCAGCCATGCCTCCGACAACACCCTCTAAAACACAAGTGTCCCTCTTTGGCAATTTGAAATGTTGGGAGGTATGGTGCAGTAACTAGCAACACAACATCAGCTACAGCCAACTTTAAACCGGGGAGGTAGGGGTAAGGAGACGAGAAAGGAGGGGGGATGGAAGAAGGTGTTGGGGGGAGGAAAGGGGAGAGTGGAGAGATGCAAAAGTCCGGGCTTGACTGAAAACAAAATATCAACCAAAATGTGCAGGTAATGATGACACCTAGGGTGTCGGTAGGAGACCTGACTGAAGGTTTCTCCCAGGGGCTCCATATGAGATTGAATTCCTCCCAAGTGTATCCTCTGTGCTGAGTAGGACAATGTGGGTGGGTTCGCAGTCTTCCCGTGTAAGGGAATAAGAGATTCAGATGCATTCTTAAGTGTGAGAAAGACTACTAGTTGAAGAGCCCGTTACATGGGCCACAGTGCCACTGCCAGCTGGTCACGGGGCAGTCATGCGCAGTAGAGACTGCCCGCGCCACAGCTGATACAGAGCTGGACTCTCCAAAGCTGCGGCGCAGGCCGTATCTAGTGCACATGACTACAGCACTCACAGCAGTCTCTTCTGCACATGACTGCATTGTTACACACGTTTTAGCGAATTCTTATATAGGATATGGACAAAACAGTTACATGACAGCTTATCAATGTGCAAAGCATTGTAGCTTAAATATTCCTATGACCGGACATGTAAAGAACACTTTTTACTTATAATCAAAACGTAATAAACATACAGCAGATGCACTGCTTCCAGCTTCCTCTATGTAGCTTCCCGTGGGTTTTCAGATCACTCTGAGATTAAGATCTCACTACTGGATAGAACCCTCTCAAGGGTGAAAAAGTATCAATACCGCTACTAAAAATCAGCATCTTCATTACATTTCAAAAATTAAAATAATGCACTGGTCATCAGAAAGGGATGAACAGTGGACTGTGGTGATGGTTCAAGGAAGAGTCTTATGAGTTTTTCAACATATAGGAGCTTAATAATTTGCTATATAACCCTTGTTGAACCAGAGGAAGGCAAACACCATTTCCTAAGCACCCATGTGCGTAAAAACAATTCCTTCCTGACTCCAAAAGGCAGCCTGATATCTCCCGGCAAACATTCTGTTTGTATTGAAACTAGGTGTCATAATTTTCAGCATTGTTCTGAGCTTGAAAGGTATCCAACATTTCCTTGAAATCGTCTACAATATCTGCAAACACAGCCTCCAGAGGTAAATAATTTCACAATTTTACTGCTTTTACTGTAAAAAAAACCTTACCTTTGTGTCAATGGAAAACTCCTTTCCTCTAGTCTTCATGGATAATCCCTTCTTTTTGGTCAGCTCTTTCAGAAAATAGTTCCACAGAGAGTTACTTGCATTGATCTCAAATATATTTGGTAATGTTAATCATATCTGTCCTTAGACATCTACCAATGTAAATAACTAAGCAATGCATGTGGGATCATAATGGCATGATTCAGATCCACCCTATCTAATTCCTGGAGGAAAGCATTCTGTAATGGCATCATCTTCCAGGCTGCCTATATCACCACAGGAATTCAGGCTGACTGGACCCCCAAGATCTTCATGTACTCCATTTGAAGGTGGAGTTGGGTCTGTGTGAACTGATGAATCTGCAGAGCAATGTATGTGTTCAAAGCAAAAAAGTTTTGGTGACTGACATTTTTGGTATTAAATCTGAAATCGTTCTTAATCCTGGGTATGTCAATCTTCCGGCCTATTACTCTCAGATATCTCCGTCAAATGTAAAAAAGCAGTATTATACTTGAACTAGTATGGAAGCCCGTATACACGGGCTAAAGTGCACCCAGCTTCCCCGGCTGCTGCCCCGGAGCAGAGACATGACGTGAGCCATCCGGAGCGGAGCAGCGCATTCGTCGAGTCTCTACAGTAGAGACTTGCCGAGCGCGCTGATCCTTAGCGGGGAGCTCCAGATGGCTCACAGCAAAGCTCCCTGTGTGCGAAACCACACATGCGCAGTAGAGACTCTCTACCACTTTATGTTATAAGAATGTTGTTTAACCCCTTAAGAAACAATGGACTTACCTGGTACATCCCGAAAAAACTGTCACTTAGTGACAATGGATGTACCAGGTACGTTCCGGAAATCCGGGTCCCCGCGCAGCTGCACACCATGCGGGGACTTCGGAATTGTTTGAAGAAAAAAAAAAGTACCACTGGCATTATCTGCTGGCAGCGTGTGTGCACGTGGCCGGTCACTCAGGGGTTAATATACCATCATATTGTAAGGTAATTTAAAAAAAAGATCTAGAAATTATTTTTTTTGTCTTACTTCCATAAGTTGGGTGTAGTTATATAACATTAATATGAAAAAAAACTGGTTATCTCTTTAAATATTTGCTGTCTTAAAGACAAATGACCATTATGATTTTAAAGATGTCTTTCAAGTGCAGTGTTCATCAAGCTCAACTTACCTTAATTTTTAAATCTTTACAATACGTTTTCAAAAGTTACATATTTGCTTCTTAAAATACTGTCATCCTTTTACCACCAACCTTTGTCTTTGGGAAGTCCTACTTGTAGGGCTGGGTGTTGAAAAGAGCCCCCAAGTATATCATATAACAAATAGCAGAGTCTCTTTGGATAAGTAAAACCTGGGCCAAGATCAGAGTATGGTGCAAGTGATGATCGATTCTCAGACCTTTCAACCTGAGATGGGCAAAAAATGGAACAAAAATCTTGGAAAAGGACCATGGGACAATGGTTAATCCAATAGAAATATGTGTGAACTGAAAATGTCTTCCCTAGATTGAGAATTGCTGATATTTTAAAGGGATAGTAATACTTCGTTTTATTTTTATTTTATTTTGTAGGCATGAAAAAAACATGAAGAACAATATAAGTCTTATCTCTCAAATCTTTATGGTTTGAGAGATATTCACAAGCAAAGTTTCCCCGCCCCGCCCCTTTTTCCTAGTGTAAGCCATCTCTTCTCAGATGTGGAATGCAGTCCATAGACCAGACAGATAACAGCAGGGGACAATCTTCTTCCTATGAGAACAATGAAAGCCCTGCCCCCCCTTGACAAGTTTTTCAGCTTTTTCCCTTATCTTAATTGAAGATTGTCCCTCTCTGCAGTCTACCTGGGCACTTGCCTTCTGATCTGGCTGAACGGGGGGGGGGGGGATACTTTGTGAATATCTCTTAAACCATAAAGGTTTGAGAGATAAGACTTATATCGTTCTTCATGTTTTTTTAATGCCTACAAAATAAAATGAAGATAAAACGAAGTATTACTATCCCTTTAAATGTGATTCGATAACAGGGACATAAATAAATGCATCTTGCAGATTAAGAGAGATCGTTCAAGCCCCTAGTTTTATGACTGGAATGATAGTGCTTTTGGGGACGCCATTTTTAATCTATATATGAAGAGGAGACAAGTCAGGTCTTGCAAGTCGAGGACCAGATGGAAACGTCCAGAGAATTTTGGAACAAAGAAGAAAACTGAATGTAGGCTGAGATTTTGAGGATATAAAAATGTCTCTTCTTGACTGAGATAACATAACTACAACAAAATGCAAGATTACTTTTACAGATATTATCTGTGCTCCAAGACCTAAGCCACACAGCTCTTCTGGCCGTTACTGTAAGAAACATTGTTTTAGAAATCAGCTGGACCAGATCAATGGAGGAGTCGATAACATACTCACTTACCAGTTTGTCACTCTGGCTTGAGTAGACAGGAGCCAGACCCACAATGCAGTGAGCAAATATAGACACATTCTGTGGTGCCGAAGTGCTGGGGAGCCATGTGCTCTCAGGCAGAATAGTAAGAGGCTCTCCAACCTGGCCCTTCACACATTCCTTTATGTAATGTTTCATCTTGTCCTGGATTTCTATTAATTACTCCTGTCCAAACAACCTTAGATGTTTCAGTAATTGCCCGAACATGTTCTAATTTTTGCCCACTACCCTGTATTAATGTAGATTTTATGTTATCCTTTACATGAACAGCAACTCCTCATCCTTTTTTTCCCTTGTCAGTCTTTTCTATAAATATTGCACCCAGGTATAACTATGTCCCAGTCATAAGATTTACCGTACCATGACTTAGTTATAGCTGCAAGATCCAAGTTATCCCTAGTCATCATTGTAATTAGTTCAAGAAGTTTATTCTCTAAACTGCCAGCATTTGTAAACGTACCATATAGATCAGTGGTTCTCAACACGTGCCCTCAATGGCCATTAAAAGGCCAGGACTTAGGAATTTCCCTGCTAGAGAAAAGGTGTAATGATAAGAGGCTCAGTCATATTGATTTACTCACCAGTGCTCTAACACGGAAATCCTCAAATCCAGGCCTGTTAGTGGCCACTGAGGGCACGGGCTGAGAACCACTGATCTAGATCATTTCTAGTATTTTCTCTAACATATTCGGTTTCACAGAAAACAAGAACCAAAAATCTGTAAGTCGACAGCAGAAACTTATAGGAGACTCTGGGATGAAGCTGGCGAGCACAGGATAGGAATTGATGACTGTCTGCCAGGCAAAATGGGATGGCCTGCAGGTAACAAGGCCACCACCAAGAATGCAGGTGAATCACATAGTATGGCTCTTACTGTAACGTTGGTGAAATATATTAAGTACAAAGAATCAACAGCAGATGTGCAATACCAGCTCTCCAACTTGAAGTGCTAAATACTGAGACCTCCGTTAGGAGGTGAATACAGAGACAAATAAGAAGAAACAGTAACCTCTGCAGAGTCTGTGCCCAACAAGCAGCTAGAACCACAGGAAAAAGCAAGAATCAGGTCAGTAAATGAGCTTGGGTCAAAAACCAGGAAACCAGAAGACCGAGCGGAGTGCAAAAGGAATATCCAGAGAGAAGAGTCGATAAGGAAGGAATCAGGTCAGCAACAGATGAGCTAAATAACAAAGCAGGATCTGCAGAATACTGGCTCATAGAACAGGCACCGAGTACTAAAGATAGGAATCTTTTGAAACTCACACAGCCAATGGGGAACCAGCAAGTAAAAAGGCAATAGGTACACAGCGGTTACTAGCGGCAAACATCAAGTGCACTTTAAAGGGACAGTAATGTCCCATAAAAAATACTTAGAGTTTTGTAGAGGTTAAAAAAATAAACAATATGACACATGTCCTATCTCTCAAACCGCTATGGTTTTAGAGATATCTTCTGCTAAAGTTCCCCTTCTCCTGATATCAGCTGTACAGATGACAGAAGGAGATCCGCGTCGGTAGACACAAGGAGGCTCTTCAGCAGAGCCACAATAGGGCAATTTAAAAATAAATACTGGAATGGTCTAAAAAGTGTGCTTGCAAACCAGGCACACTTTGTAGACTGCTCCAAAGAAGTATTTCTTTTTAAATCTCACTATTGCAGCTCTGCTGAAGAGCCGCTTGTTGGTCCCCGGACCAGGAACTCCAGCATGCAGCTGACGTCAGGAGAAGAGGAGAGAGAGGGGAACTTTAATGGAGGATATCTCTCAAACCATAAGGGTTTGAGAGATAGGATTTGTGGCATATCATTTATTTTTTTAACATCTACAAAACTCTAACCATTTTTTATGGGATATTACTATCCCTTAAACAAACCAGAGATTATAAAAATGCATTATATTCCAAAAAACTGTCACCATCTCCTGCTTGTTTTATACTTCCTGTCACGGGAACCACCAGGCCCTTGGCTCCTGGAGGGGCCTGAGTGTCAGCCCCATCCCTACAGATCATGGATTCCACTCACGGGGAAGCGCCTTTGCCAGCTTACCAGTCTCCACTCGGGTCTAAGTCACCCTGTGCTTATTGGGGGCACAGGGTGACTGGGAAAACCCCATCTGGTCTGCCCAAACCAGACCCAACAGACTAATCATCCCTGAGCGCTGTGTGCACCTGACCAGGACAAACCTACAGACTCTGTGAACTGTTTTAAGCAATGTTACGACTATTGGAGTTTGTTACGAATATTGGAGTTAATATTGCTTTGGGGAATTGTTCTACCCAAAAGCACTGGAGTTCACGGGGCCGGCGACAGCCGGCAGGAATAGTGCAAGCATGACATGACTTTGAACGTCGGCCAGTTCCTGATTGGCCGGTCCGAGTTAAAGGGCCTTCATGGACTTTGCATGGGAAAGGTAGGCACCTCTCGGATTCGCCACAGGTTTCAAGTGACTGAACTGTATGCCCACTGGATTGTCAACGAACTGCAATACATCCAACAACCAACGGGTGTCTCTGACTTGTTTCAGTAAAGACTCGACATCATGTGGAGCATTGTGTTGCTTGGGAAGTAGGCAGCTTCTTGATTGGCCAAAGCCCTGGGTGACAAGTTTAAATGTCCCCCATAGAGTTAACATGGGGGAAAGTAGGCGGCCTAAGGATTGGTCAGTTAGCTGCCCACCCAACAGTTCTGATAGGCCAAGACGGTTATGACACTCTTGGCCAGTATTGGTCAGTCGATTCTAGGCTTAGGATTGGCCAGGGGTTGAAGCGGAATATTCAAAGATGCTTCAACCCTCTAGCCATTGTTTGAAATGTGTATTTGAGTCCCTCAGCCCTTTGTCCTAGTGTTTGCCCCTCATCAGTCCCTTTGTCTAAATAATGTAATCATGTCTGGCCCTTTTTATTATGTTTACACCATATGTCATTGTCCTTTGTCTGGTATTATATCCTGATGTGGTTCACTGTGTATAAAAGAGCTGAAGTTTGTGAAATAAAGAGTTCTTGTTATCCTGACACTAGTCTTGTCTGGTGATTGGGGTACTGTGCGATATACCGGCAGAGGTTTTTTGTGTTCCACAGCAGAGGAAGCTGCAACTGACGGAGACACCCAGGCGGGGTGTCAGCTGGTGCCGTCACACTTCCAATTCTTTACAGCTCATTTAGGTTATGAGACCTACTTGGGATTTGAAAGCACTCTTCCAGAGTGGCAGGAGTGCTTTTTATGGGAAAAAGAACACTGGAGGGAGGAGGAAACTACAGTCTACAAAAATGTAGGAAAAGAAGTATACAAGAAAGCAACCAATACAAAAAAGGAGGTTGGAGAACCTTCAGAATACTACAAGGACACAAAAGATGGAGAATGGGGCAGTAAACTTACTACTGCAAGTACACTCAATGTGGAGGATGAATCTAAACGTATTACATTAGGACGAATGGATGACCCAGATGTGTGTAAGACAATAAGTTATGAGTAAATAAAGACATAATAAAAAAAACAATAATGTAACAGAAAAAAACTCTTTTAGCAATTCTCATTAATGCAAAAAGATTTTTCCAAACTGATGTTTTACGATTCACTTTCAAGCCTGTCTTGGGATTTCAAAGCAGAGCTCCTTCAACAGCTGCTGGCTACCAATGGGGCAAGGCTGAGTGTCAGACAATATAAGTGGGACTCTAGGATTAGCAGTGGGACAAGGATGGGGGATCAAACAGTGTATGTGTGATTATATGAGTAACAGTGGGACAAAGCTGTGTGTCAGACAGTGTATATGCCTTGCTGTGGCTAGCAGCAGGACAAGGATGGGTATCAGACAGTAACTGTGCAGTTCAGTAGCTACCAGTAAGACAGTGGTACAAGTCTAGGAGTCACACAGTCTATTTGTGGCTTTGCAGATACCAGTGCAATAAGGCTGGTTGTCACACAGTGTATGTGTGCTTCTGTAACACAGCTGGGGTGTTAGACATTGGATCTTGGAAAAAGGCAGAGGAAGCAGATACTGTATGTGTAGTTCTGCAGCTACCAGTGGGACAGTGGAACAAGTCTGAGCTGTCAGATGGTGTATGTGTGTTTTGTACCTACCAGTGGGATAGTGGAACAAGACTGGGGTGTCAGACAGTGTATGTGTGGTCCTGTGGCTACTAGTAGTACAAGTCTGGGGTGGCAAGAAGACAGTGTATATGTGATTCTGAGGTTACCAGTGAGACAATGGCATAAGGCTGTGGAAGCAGGTAGTGGATACGTGGTTCTGGGGCTACCAGTGGACAGTGGAACAATGCTGGGGAAGCAGGCAGTGTATATGTGGTTCTGTTATTACCAGTGGACAGTGGGACAAGGTGGGATTGCGTGTAATGCTCACATGTGTGTCTGTGACAGTAGGGTTGATGCAATTCTCAGAATTGGTAGTGGAGGTGGTGGTGATGGCAGGGTTGCAGACAGGGGTACAGGAGGAGTGGTCGCTAGATACTTTTATTTAATTTAAAGAAGGAGACTAAGTAAAAGTGATAGCTTCATTGGCTAACTGAGAAGCTTTAGAGTACAAGCTTCATCAGATCTAAGTTGCCATGAAAGCTTGCACCCTGAAGCTACTCAGTTAGTCGATAAAGGTATCACTTTTATTCTACCAGTCTCCAGTTTTTTCCACGGCTAACACAGTACTACCTTTTACCTTAATTTTAAAGAGAATGAAAAAATTGCTATCTGTAGTTCTATCTTTTTTGTGGATCACACATAGTGATAGATATTTATTGGTGTTACAACGTTGCACATTTGCTAATGAGTTTAGGTGCTTGGCCAACATTACCACACAGTGTGCTATGAATGAATCTAAGATAAGAGTTGATACCTTGTTAGCCATAGAAATACAGGAGGGAAATGTACTCAAGTTGATACCTTTATTGGCTAACTAAGCAGATTTAGGATACAAGCTTTCAAGACCTCTTAAGTCTCGTCCTCAGGCATGCCTGAGGAAGAGAATTAAAGGGATAGTAATACTTCGTTTTATCTTTATTTTATTTTGTAGGCATTAAAAAAATATGAAGAACGATATAAGTCTTATGTCTGAAACCTTTATGGTTTGAGAGATATTCACAAGCAAAGTTTCCCCTCCCGCCCCTTTTACCTAGTGTAAGACATCTCTTCTCAGATGTGGAATGCAGTCCATAGACCAGACAGATAACAGCAGGGGACAATCTTCTTCCTATCAGAACAATGAAAGCCCTGCCCCCCTTGACAAGTTTTTCAGCTTTTTCCCTTATCTTAATTGAAGATTGTCCCTCTCTGCAGTCTACCTGGACACCTCCCTTCTGATCTGGCTGAGCAGTGTTGCATCAGTAAAAGGGGCGGAAGGGGGACACTTTGTCGTTGAATTACTCTTGAACTATAACTCTGACAGAATTGAAATAACACTCTCCAAATTCCAAAATACTATGATGATTAATTAGAGCTGCTTTTATTATGAAACATTACTTTCCCTTTAAGAGGTCTTTAAAGCTTGCATCCTAAATCTGCTTAGTTAGCCAATAATGGTATGAACTTGACTATATTTGCCTCATGGATGCATTTGTAATAGCGCAGCAAGTGGAAAGTTTAGCCTCAAACAGAACAGATTCTTTCACAGGGCAGGACATTAGCATAGTGCCACCACATTATAAGTTGATCTCTCAAAAATTATTTATTTTACAGAATGGTGGCTAGAACAGCATATAAGCATATTTTCATTCTCTGTAAAACAAACTGAAGTTGTCTTGAGGTATACTTTAAGAGCCACATGTTTTAAGGGTATAATACCTCTTGCATCTAGTTCCTTTAAGAGAAAGGGTTTTGAGGGTGTCAGACTATGTTGCATTAATTCAGAATTCTTACATATCATTAATTTAGTCAAAGAATTCTAATTATTAAGTATTTGTGTTATCATGACATTTTTTATCCATTCTAAACCGTGATCAATCTAATTCACTTTCAAAATGATATTTGAAAATTAAGAAAATAAGACATGAAATACAGCTTAGAAGAAGGGATAAACCATGCCACCCACTTGAAAACAGGTTACAAAACACATGAAGAACTGCCCAAGAAGATTTGCATAGTCAAATTGCCTAGTCAGGCTGCAGTACATTACAGATAGAGCCAGTCTGGGCAGAGTGGAAAAATAATCACTTCTCTTATCAAATGCACCGTAATGCCTCAGGCTGGGAAGGGCGAGATTATCTTAGTGAGCATTCACGCATGACGTGTTGTGTTAGGAAGGGACAACAGCTATTTTTCACGTAGGTGGAAATTGTCAATCTGCAGAAACATCTTTGAGCACATTAATTACACCTGTACTCGATGGACTCTGGAAATGTTACTGCGAAACTTTTAACTCCTGCCTCCAACGCATTGCTCTCTAGCATCCAAAGGGTTAAAAAAAAAGCACGTTAGAGGCACATTCTTCGATGTGGCTATAAATATGGCATTGATTCACATTAATCCTGTTTTATAGCTTAATCCTTTAATGACTGCCCAATTTGGCACGGTGCAGCCATTAAGGCCCACGGCACTTTTTTTTTTTTTTTTTTTGCCGCATAGTATTCTGGGATGGCAGATCAGCGTGCAGCCGCGCTGCCCTACTAGAATTCCATGAAATGCCAGGACTTTGAGTGCTGGACCATGCTGGACCAGCGTGATGGTTCAGGCACAGCATTGGTCCTTAACCTCTCAATGACCCTTGACATGCCACAACCGTCAGTCCGGTTCTGGCAATTAAAGACCAGTGACGGTCTTTGCACATCATGGAATTCCAGGTTGCTGCTCGGCTGCATGGCCCTTGGCTACCCTGGAATCCTTTAAAACAAAAAGAAAATTACCCGTGGACTTTAACGCCTGTCCACACACTGCGCCAGCCGGTCTTTAAGGGGTTAAAGCATGGGTAGCCAAGCCTAGTCCTCAAGAGCTACCAACAGTTCATTTTTTCTGAATAATCCTGCTTCATTACAAGTGGATTAATTAAAGCGATATATCTACTGACTGATTCACCTGTACTAAAGCAGGGATATTCCAGAAACATGCACTGTTGGTAGCTCTTTAAGCCTAGGGTTGGTTACTCCCATCAGTAAAGTTTTATTAGGAAAAATGTAGATAGGATTCAGTGTAGCAAAAAAGTCACAAGAGTGGTATAAAGGTGATACCTTTTAATGGCTAACTGAGGACATAGACAAGTGCAAGCTTTCAGGACACTGAGGCCTCATCTTCAGGCTTAACCCATGCCTGATGAAGAGGCCTTAGTGTCTTGAAAGCTTGCAATTTCTATGACCTCAGTTAGCCATTAAAAGGTATCACCTTTATACCACTCTTGTGACTTTTTTGCTACACTGAATCCTATCTAATTTACTGGCTAACACGATACCATCTCTTTTTAGGAAAAATGTATGTACTGAATGGCTTGTCCTGATGAGTACTTTCATTGCAGGTAAGTTGCTTTATTTCAAATTTATTACAGTTCAAACAGTCATGAAAACAGTAGCATTGTTACTATTGCATAGTATGGAGAACTAGAGGGGTTACACACTAAGGTGTGATAAAAAGGTGATAAAATGGAGGTGACTTCTCCAGTGATATCACTTCTCCAGTTCCTATGTTATTATATGGAGCCAATGCACTAAGATACCTCAGGCTGGATTCATATTTAGGTGCTAATTTTATCTCTCCTTTTATCTCCAGGTATCCCCATAGACTGCAAATGGAAAACTTTGGATAAAACAGGAGGTAACATTTATCCCCTGCATTTGAATCCAGCCCCTAAAGTCTGAGAGGTTTTAGTGCATAGGTTCCATAGAATAACATAGGAACTGGAGAAGTGATATCACTGGAGAAGTCATCTCCACTTTATCACCTCTTTATCACGCCTTAGCGCATAACTCCCCTAAAGTCTGGCTTATCTCACCCATTGAATGGAATGGAATAACTGTCTGTACACCAGGGGGCGATGTTCCAAGCAGTGTAATATAAAGTAATGACAGTGTAAAATGTAATAACTCTTCAGTGAAGCAGTTCTCAGCAGCACGATTACCCATGTTTTAGGAAAAGATTAAAATATGTGTTTCTAATACAAAGCGTATACTGTTTCTTTAAGACACGAGTTCTTTTTTTCTCTCTCTCTTAATTCATCAGGGAAGACACATTAAAATAACCAATAAAGTGTTACAGGAAACAAAATATTGACTTGTGTGATATTTGCAATGTAAATCATAAGATTGCTTAAACACGTTACATGCTAGAGGCCTCTTGCAATGTGCTGGAGAGACATCTCCAGAATCCAAGGCTTAACCCTTTGAGTGCCAGAGGGGTACGCAAGGCATTGCACTCAAAGGGTTAATTCGTATGTGTACAAGAATGTGACTAATTGGAGTTGTTGTTTTTCATTATTACTTGAGACTGTTCTTAAAGGGATAGTAATACTTAAGTATTACTAATCCCTATAGGAAAGTACTACTAAAAAAAACATATTGCCCTCAGTGTCATCTCTCAAACCTTTATGGTTTGAGAGATAATCGCTTCTAAAGTTGCCCTCACCCTCCCCCTTCCCCGTAGTCAGCATGCTAGCTGACGGAAGGGAAATCCGGTCAGAGATTATCAGGCGGCTCTGCAGCAGAGCCGCGATCGCGTTAACTAAAAAAAAAACTTTCACTAAAACGGTCTTCTACGTGTGCTTGGTTTGTGCTTGGTTTACAAGCACACGTAGAAGACCATTTCAGTGAAAGTTTTTTTTTTTATTAACGCGATCGCGGCTCTGCTGCAGAGCCGCCTGATAATCTCTGACCGGATTTCCCTTCCGTCAGCTACAACACTGACTATGGGGAAGAGGGAGGGAGAGGGCAACTTTAAAAGCGTTCATCTCTCAAACCATAAAGGTTTGAGAGATGACACTGAGGGCAATATGTTTTTTTTAGTAGTACTTTCCTATAGGGATTAGTAATACTTAAGTATTACTATCCCTTTAAAGAACAACTAATAAGAACACACCCTACTTACTTTTCAGTGGTTAGAGAATCCTAATGGCCCCTATGAATCTTGCCCTTGTGACTTTGTTCAACACATCATGTCCATGGAGGTAAACATGACTATTGCTGGCAGTTTTTTCATCCTGAATCAGATACAGTGCATGAGTCCACTTAAAGGGATAGTAATACTTAAATTTAACTCTAATTCATATTGTTGCCCTTAAAAAAACAAATTAAATGACCCCAGCGCACTGATGTAAGGGGAGAGGGAACTTTGAAAGTGGTTATCTCTCAAACCATAAAGGTTTGAGAGATGCCGCTGGGGTAATTTAATTTCGTTTTTTTAAGGGCTACAAGATGAATTAAAGTTAAATTTAAGTATTACTATCCCTTTAACTGTTTAACCCCTTAAGGACCGACGCACATGTGCGTGGCTGGCACTTAAGCAGCACAGAGCATTTTTTTTCGGATCCGATTCAGGACTCCCCAAGTGCCATACAGTTGCACGGGGAACCCTGAAATCCGTGACATACACGTACGTCATTGGTCCTTATCGCACATTGAACCATAACATCCATGTATGTCTTTGGATATTAAGGGGTTAAGGACTGGTAGGGTGCGCATTGCATTACACAGCAACGGTCATTAAATGGTTAAGATTACTGTGTACAGTGGGCAGAGTCTGAGGTCCTGTGGTCCTGCTAGCAACTGGTATGTCTGCCTCCATGAACATTACACCCAGGACAAATTAACCCAGTGAATGCCAGTGGGTATCCAACGCATTGCACAGGAATGCGTTGGATACCCCTCTGGCACTCAGAGGGTTAAATATGTTATGCTTTGTTTAAGGACAAGATTCATTGGGGCCATTAAGATTTTATGGCCATAGAATGGTAAGTGGGGGATTATAATTACAAGGTGTTAGTTTTCCTTTAACTTGGAGTTTATATTTAAATATATATTTTTATAAACATGCATAATTGACCTTAAATAGAGTGTATTAGGTGCAAAGTTCAGTGTCATATAACTTGCAAAACACTTCTCTGTACTAGCCCTGATGACAAGTGTTCACATGGAACACGTATTAGAGAACAACGTCTGATAAAGAACCGTTTTATTGCATGGTTTGACAATAAAACAGGTGTATGCAACCTTTGGCTCTCTAGCTGTTGAAGACTACAGTTCCCATCATCCCTAAAACGCAATGCTGCCTTTAATCTAACAACCACCCAAAATCCTTGCATAGATACCCACCAACAACAATCTAGTCCCTCAACAATTAATAGAGGAGTCAGGCGATAGTGGAGTCTGCTTCTTCTTGAGTGTCGATCAGCAAATACAGCATCTGAACAGAGACAAAGTTCATCCATGCTAAAATCCTGTTTTATATTCAAGTCACCTGGAAATCCCATTCAGCTATCTATCTATGTATCTATCTATCTATCTATCTATCTATCTATCTATCTATCTATCTATCAATCTATCGATCTATCTATTTCATATCTATCTATCTATCTATCTATCTATCTATCTATCTATCTGTCTGTCTATCTATCTATCTATCTATCTATCTATCTATCTATCTATCTCATATCTGTCTCATATCTATCTATCTTTCTCATATCTATCTCAAATCTATCTATCTATCTATCTCATATCTATCTATCTATCTATCTATCTATCTATCATCTATCTATCGGTCTATCTATCTATCTATCTATCTATCTATCTATCTCACATATCCATCTATTCTATCTATCTATCTATCTATCTATCTATCTATCTATCTATCTATCTATCTATATATCTGTCTCATATCTATCTATCTATCTATCTATCTATCTATCTATATATCTGTCTCATATCTATCTATCTATCTATCTATCTATCTATCTATCTATCTATCTCATATCTGTCTGTCTATTTATCTATCTATCTATCTATCTATCTATCTATCTATCTATCGGTCTATCTAATGTCTATCTATACACACACTTTTTTACAAAAAAGTTTGCTACAGGGTTTAAAATTCCCATTTAAATCAACAAGTAGTTTGTGAGTTTTCATTTGACCTTGATGGAGCAATCGGATGCCCCTGAATTGCTCCTGCTTTCTTAGTTGATCAGCATCTGTACTGTTCATGCAAACGTTAACCTTCTGAGTGCCAGGAGTGTAGAGCAATGCACTGCACACCCCTCATGGCACCCGGAGGGTTAATCCCACAATAGTATGTTATTGTATGTTTTTAATCACACATTTTCCCACCATACATCACTATTTGTTTTAACCTCTAGTGTTCTAGAAAACATCTACAGCAAATGGCATTGTAATACACTGGAGACAGTGCTGGTGTCCATGAGATTCATAATCTGATATATTTTTAATGCTTTGAGTGCCAGAGGGGTACACAACGCATTGCAAAGCAGAACAGGCGGTAAAGTAGGTGGGGTTACCACCTTATATCAGCCTCTGAGACCCAGTAACTCCTTCTGAAAACCAGTCACCTGGTGTGGGGGGGGGCAGATCTGGAGATTCTCAGATATGTCGATAATGGCGCGATGCATGAAATGTTGACATCTGATAAAGGCATTTTTGTGCGCAGATAGATTTTGAGCATGTTCTAATCCAGGAAGCTGAATACCGAATGCTTCCTGAATTGCGCATAAAAAATCTTTTTTACGACAACACTACACAGACGTATAAATTCATTCTCAATACCACTTCCCGCATTAGGCGCATTCGCTATTCCACTCACACAGATTTGTTAATCCTGGCCACGCCCACAAAAAATAAATATGCGCAGCTGTTTGCTAATCTTGATTTTTTCATGCGCAATTCGACAAAATCATGCGCAAACTTATTCCCTAGTGGTTTTCACACAGGAAATAGCGATTGCGCACATTTCTTGCATCGCGCCATATTTCTCTAATGCACTGCGATGCAATGCGTTAGAGACCTCTCTTGCATTCAAGGGGTTGAAATTCCCATTTAACCCTTTCAGTGACGGAGGGGTATGCAACGCATTGCAAAGCAATGCCTTGCGTACCCCTCTGGCACTCAAAGGGTTAAAGCAATGGCAATTTTTTTTAAATACTCCCCTCTACATGTAGTTGGGTTCTTCCATAATTACTCCGTTTTTTCTCTGAACATACAGCCCTTAGTTATCTTCTAAAGGCACATGGAGTCATGCTCATGAAAGTTAAACCTGAAAACCAAATGCAAATATTTATTCTTAAAAAAAAAAAAAAAAACAGTAAAAAGATGAATGTGTGAATTATTTTTGTGAAGGAACGCAGCTGTTTACTCTGCATACAAACTGAGCATTAAACACCTCCTGAAAGGTGCATGAAATTAAAGCAGGTTTCCATTCATTTTTTATCCAATTGACAAAAACCTTTCTGTACCAGCAAAAGTTGACTTCTTTTTACAGGAAAAACATATAAATTACAATTTTGCAACAGGAGATTTTTTTACAAACTAGCACCATGAAGAGATAAGAATTTCAGATACATTATGATAGAATTTTAATACTTTTTTTTAACTTTTAAGAACCACAGTGGCGTGCTGTCATTGCTGCAGAAGGAAACATGGGCTTACTCGGTATCCTTTTGAAATGTTGTACGCTCTTTAACTCGTTCAACACGTCGCCATGATCAAATTGGCGAGATGACAATCTCGCACTGCAGGACAGCGCGAGATTGTCATGTCGCCTACTTAACCCCTTCGCGTCCTGTGACGTACCCGGACTGTCACGCTGGTCCGGCACTTAAGGACCAGTGCCGGTCCTGGTACGTCACGTACTTTTACTCACCGTGCTCCTGCAGGAGCGCGGTGAGTAATAACGGGGACTGAAATTGATCGCTCCAAGAACGGAGTGATCTCTCTCAGTCCTTTGTTCGACGTGCCTCCCCATGTGATCAGTCACGTGGGATGGCACGTTGAACTCGCCTATCTGGTCCTTCAAGGACCAGACACCCAGGGACCGCTGGTCCTTAAGGGGTTAATGGTTGCCAAACTGCACACTCATTCACCCCAAGTGTGCACAGTTACAAAGGAGCTGTGATAAAACACTGGGAGCTGAGATAAAACACTGAATGAGCACACAGTACATAGAAGTATAGAGAAGGTGGCATCTTCCTGTTGTACCATCATCCATGTACCACTAAAGATTTTTAACAGCTGGAACGCCTCCGTGTGCTGCATACATTATAAAGAGCATGATCAAAGGTATTATGTATGCAGCACACAGATACGCTCCAGCTGTTAAAAATCTTTTGTAGCACAGGGAAGATGGTATAATAGGAAGATGCCACCACCTCTATACTTCTATATACTGTGTGCCAATTCATTGTTTTATCTCAGCTCCCAGTGTTTTATCACAGCTCCTTTGTAACTGTGCATGCTTGGGGAGAATCAGCGCGCAGTTTTGCGACCAATACATGGGCAACATGACAATCTCGCACTGTCCCGCTGTGTAAGATTGTCATGTCACCATTTGGATCATGGAGACGTGCTGAATGAGTTAAAAGGTTGCACGCTATTTCATGTGCAACCTTTCAAAAGTGAACCTGTTTTCTTAAAGGGGAACTTTCATGCTAATAAAATTGCGGCTGACTATATTACTAACCTAGAGATATGCGAAGTTATACTATCCTTAAGCTCACCAAGTCAGGGGTATTGAAGAAAAATCAGTCTTCTGTAGGCATCGGGCTGCACAGAGCTTACAAGAGAAGCTCTGTGCACCTGCGCGGTCAGTCCCTTCCGGTGCCTTAAGGCATGAAGGACGCCACTCACCAATGCTGGCAGAGAACAGGACAGACAGAGCAGGCTCAGAGATACATTTCCTCTAAGATGTCTGCACTGTCTGTCCTCTGGTTCCTGCTGAAAATGTGATTTTTCTTCAATACCCCCTGACTTGGTGAGCTTAAGGATAGTATAACTTTGCATATCACTAGGTTAGTAATATATTTGGCCACAATTTTATTAGCATGAACGTTCTGCTTAAAGGGATAGTAACTAGTGTTGAGCGAGCGTGCTCGGCCGATGCTCGGATCGGCTCGAGCATCGCTCTGCTCTGCACATGGCGGTACTCGTACGAGTACCGCCATGTGCTCGCCCGACATGCTCGGGTGAAGAGGATCTGTGCCGGAAGAGGCACAGATCCGAAGACGCTCCGCTGGACCACCAGGGAATGGAGGTACGGGGGCATTGCGGAGATGAAGGGGGCATTGTGGAGATGAAGGGGGACATTATGGAAGAGGGGCATAGACTCTATGCCCCTCTTCCACAATGTCCCCCTTCATCTCCGCTATGCCCGTCTTCCACAATGTGCCCCTTCATCTCCGCTATGCCCCTCTTCCACAATGTCCCCCTTCATCTCCTATGCCATAGAGGAGATGAAGGGGGACATTGTGGAAGAGGGGCATAGCGGAGATGAAGGGGGACATTGTGGAAGAGGGGCATAGAGTCTATGCCCCTCTTCCACAATGTCCCCCTTCATCTCCGCTATGCCCCTCTTCCACAATGTCCCCCTTCATCTCCGCTATGGCATAGGAGATGAAGGGGGACATTGTGGAAGAGGGGCATAGCGGAGATGAAGGGGGACATTGACCAGGCACCCTCCGCTCATCAGAGCAGGGGGTGCCTGGTTTAATGCTCGAGTGCTCCCATTCATTTGAATGGGGCTCGGGTGCTCGGCCGAGCACTCGAGCATCAGGGGGTGCTCGGTCAGAGCACCCGAGCACCCGAGCATCGGGGTGCTCGCTCATCTTTAATAGTAACAGTTAAAATGAAAACAAATATATATAAATATATATATATATATATATATATATATATATATATATATATATATATATATATGTATATATCAGGGTTTAAAACAAGGTTACCCCTACTGCTGAGAGGTGTTTTACTCAAAAGTTATTACAGCTCACACCTGATTTTTTTTAGGTGCAATCTCACAGTGGCCTGAAATGTTACAGTGGCGCTATTGCTACACCATCCTATGGAGGTTTATGGTCAACTGACCAGAGCTGTCCATAGGATGGTGTAGCAACAGCGCCGCTGTAACATTTCAGGCCACTGATATGTTGCACCTAAAAATTTCAGTGTTGAGCTGTAATAACTTTTGAATAAAAAACCCTCTCGGCAGTAGGGGAACCCTTGTTTTACTCAGGGAATAAATGGTACCATACATATTTTTTTTCATATTTAGCATCCTATTGCAAAACAAGGCATTGGACACTCCTCTGGTCATTAAAGGGTTAAGATTAACATTTGCAGTGAGCAGAGATTGAGGATTCTTTGTTCTGCTGGCAACTGTCATGTCTGCCTCTTGTGAACCAAGGAGCAAGAGAAAAATGCATTGGAGCCATTAGGATTTTCTGGCTATAGTAAGGTAAGATAAATGGGGAGTTATTACTAGGAGGTGTTAGATCCCCTTGACCCCTTTGAGTGCCAGAGGGGTACGCAGCGCATTGCGTACTGCTCTGGCACTCAAAGGGTTAATATCATGTTCCTTTCCCAACTAGTCAGTCATGCTCTGGCTGGGCTTCTGTTCTAGCCAATAAGCATTCTTGGCCATCAAGTGTTATTCAGGTTGGGATTAAGGCCGAGATTCCATTCCATTACAATGGAAATTTGTCCAGAAATAGTAATAAAATAGGCTAATTTCTGGCCTTTTTCCTACTATTACATTCTGGCCTCTGTGTATGCTGACTATGTGTAAATTGTCCTGCTCACAAAGCACTTAGTTATATATTTAATGTTGTTTCTTCTGTTTTTATTGAGAGATAAAAGCTAAAGTCTTTTAACCCTTTGAGTGCATATCCCTCTGGTACTCAAAGGGTTAAGTGATTCATGAACATTGCTCTTGGATTGCTCTCAGCCCAATCACAGATAATCCTGGACAACCAATGTCAGGGAAGGAAAGGAAAAAAACAAGGATTTTTTTTATATGTCTCTCTCTCTTTCTCTCTCTCTCTCTCTCTCTATATATATATATATATATATATATATACTCAATCCTTGTTTACGTTTTTTCCAAGCTCTGATTGGCCGGGAGGCAGGGTTACACAGTCCATCAGGAATGAGGAGATGGGGTCACGGATGAGCAATATGTGACCCATTCCTCTTCTCTGATTGGATTAAGGAGTAGGTCATGTACTGTGCATGTGTGACCACTTCCCCTCCTTCCCGATTGGCTGGGAGGTGAGGGAACTCCAGGGTACATTATGTACATCTCATAGCCAGGGCTGGATTTACATCTCAGGAGCCTGTAGGCACAGAAATTTGAAGCGCCCCCCCCCCCCTGTGGACCATCTGCACTGGATACCTCCACAATGCTCCTAATCTCCACGTTGCCCCCCCATCATCTCCATATTGCCCTCACATTACCCCCTTCAGCTCCATATTGCCCTCACAATGCCCCCCATCAGCTCCATATTGCCCCATCAGCTCCACATTGTCCTCCCATTGTCCCCCATCAGTTCCATATTGCCCTCACAATGCCCCCCCATCAGCTCCATATTGCCCTCACAATGCCCCCCATCAGCTCCACATTGCCCCCACCCCATCAGCTCTAACTTGCCCCCACCATCTCCACATTGCCCTCCATTGGCTCCAACTTGCCCCCCCATTGGCTCCAATTTGCCCCTATTGGCTCCAACTTGCCCTCTATCAGCTCCAACTTGCCCCCCATTAGCTCCACATTGCCCTCACACTGCCTCCCCCCGTTGTCCGTTTCCTACCTCCCTGGTAGGAGATCTGTATGTGCCTCCTTTGGCACAGTCTTGTACCTGATGGAGCTCCCGCGCGGTCTCCTATTCAGGAATGCAGAGTGCTGGGAGATGATGTCAGAGCCGACGAGGGAGCTCCATCAGGTACAAGACTGGGGGGGGGGGCGGGCAATGTGAGTGGGTGCCGCCAGCACAGCCAGTGAGGCGGCTAGTGGTTTTTTTTTTTTAAAGAATATTAAAAAAAAAAAAAAAAATCCAAATGGCAGGCGCCCCTCATTGGCATGCGCCTGTAGGCAGGTGCCTACTTTGCCTAATGGCAAATCCGGCCCTGCTCATAGCCCAGATTACCAGCCAGTCCCTTTATCTTTTTTCCCTCGTAGTGGCTTTTTAGCAGCCCATATGGGATTGGTGGGATTGTCTTTTTTTTTTTTACATTTTTTTGAGGCCATGGCAATGAGGGATTAATCTTGTTTGTGGATGAGGGTTGGAGGTGGTGTTTTTTTCACTTATTATGGTTAAAGCGGAACTTTCATCCGCTATAAAATCGTCCTGCTATAACTAAGCAGGTAGTGACTAGCTTCAGAATATATATTTTACCTTTCAAAAGTAGCACGATCTAAAGAAATCCATCATTGAAGGAGACTGACAGCCGGGTTAGCTCAGTCTGCACACCTGCCCCATCAGTCCATTCCGGTAACCATATGGTGCACTGCAGTCTACAGAATGGAGACCGGGACTGACAGCACCGGTGTGCAGACAAGATGTCTGCGCTGTAGCCTGAATTCCGGTCTCCTTCAGTGATGGATTTCTTTAGATCAGGCTACTTTTTAAAGGTAAAATATACATTCAGAAACTAGTCGCTTATAGCAGGATGACTTTATAGCGGATGAAAGTTCCGCTTTAACCACTCACTTGCCCGAGCAGTGAGATAGCTGTGATCCAGCAACCATTTGTCTGGATGGGATGGTTGGGGGTGATCTCTGGTGGTGAGGGGCTTATTTTTTTATTCAGCATGGTGGTTAACCCCCTCCATTGCAGCAAGATCTCTACAGTATGCCAATAGATGCATTTACCAGGGGAGTAGGGGATATGAGGCGAGTCCTCTGATGTATGGGAGATCAGGCAGGGGAACAAAGGGCTATTGTCCCTCCAGTTTCCCCTACCTGATCCAACCCAAGGAAAGTGACCCTTGGTTAGCATGTGATTACAGAATTGACACGCTGGAACTATCTGTCAAATCAACTGAAATGGAATCTCTGCCTAAGAAACTAGCATCATTCATACAATAGCAGTATGCAAAAATGTACACAGAAACTGAACCATTCGCAAAGTTATATGTACTGCTATCAAGGATACGTGGCTCATAATTGATATTCTGGATAAAATACAATTTCTGATCTGTTTAATAGAAAAGATTAGATTCCAGAACATGAATTCAGGAAACTTCACTGAAACAATTGTGATGAGAATGAGCAAAAATGACATCCATTTAACGGGATTCAAAAACAAAGAGAGTTTCAAAGGCCGTACAGTGAAAGCAGGGCAAATGTTTGCAATGAGTTGAGACTTTCAGTTGGTTTGTGATTGAGGCAAAGGTTACAGGTAAGGTTGGGTCATCAAGGGAATGGGACCCACTTATAACCTATGTTTCCCATAAGGCAGTGGTTGGAGCAGCCCCAAAATGTCTCCCAACAGCTGTTAGGAGACTTAAAAAACTGACCCTCTCAGCTGGAACACAACCTGGAAGTCTGTGACTCTCAGCCTGCACAGTTCCCAACTATAAGTTTGTTGCTCAAGAAAGGAATCTACGAGACTTCAATCTCTCAGATCAGTCTCCTCCTAAGGAACCTACGAGCATAGCTGGGAACTCTCTGGATTTGCCCAGGAGACTCTGTTTTTTGCTACTGATTACCGGGTATCCGAGGCAGAGGCTGATTCTAAGGATGTGGGGAGTTTTTAATCAAACTCTGCCCACTTCTGAGTCTTCCCAATCTGTTCCTCCCACTCCCCGCCCACTTCTTCCCTTTCAACCAGCGTATTCCTCCTACTCCTACTCTGACCATGTATGTTAAGACCTGCCCCCACTCATGATTAAACTCCTCCCCCTTTTTGATGCAAATCGCATCCTTTTTCTCGCCCCAGCAGTACCACAGTTCCCGGGTATGCCTACGGGGTTCACCAGGAATTTCATTTCAGACCCCATATTACATATTCTACACTGAAGCTGATTTAATAAAGCAAAGAGGAACAATTCTAAAGAAATTCAAATGCACCGCAGAGGACAAATGAAGATCCCCAAAAATACCACTAATTTAAACGAGCCGCTTTACCCCTTGAATACTAAAGAGGTTTTCAATGTATTATGAATTTGCTCCTTGGCTTCTGGGCAGAAGTACAGGTGGGAAGAGGAAAATGAGCAAAATATTTATTTGTTATAATTTAACTGCAAATGATGTATTCCACTGCAGGTGATAAATGTCACTGGATTTATCACAAACTTCCTATTAAAGTCTATGAGGAAATCAGAGGCGTAACTAGAAGCCACGGGGCCCTGGTGCAAGAATTGCCACGGGCCCCCCTCCGACCACATTGACCCCCCTCAACTACATTGACCCCCTCCACATTGCCCCTTCCACAATGCCCCTCATTCTCCACATTTCCCCCCAATCTCCACAATGCCCCCATCACAATGCCCCTCATGCTCCACATTTCCCCCCAATCTCCACAATGCCCCCATCACAATGCCCCTCATTCTCCAAATTTCCCCCCAATCTCCACAATGCCCCTCATTCTCCACATTTCCCCCCAAAGTGACATGCTCCCGCGCGGTCCTTAGTAATGCAGAGTGCTGGGAGATTATATCATCTCCCAGCGCTCTGCATTACTCGAGCGATGGCCGCCAGGAAATCAGCTGTGCTGCGGGCGGGTGGCGAGGGAGTCACAGGGGGCGGCCAGGCCCCTGAGAGTGACGGGCCTGGTCACAGGTGCGCCCCCTGCGCCCCCTATTGTTACGCCACTGGAGGAAATGTATAGATAACTGACGTTAAAGTTATCACCTTATACATACAAAATGTGAGAGGCTTCTGAGGACAAACAGCAGCACAATGGCCTGTTCTACTGTTAGTCACTGCTCAGAAGCATTACATTTTAGCTCTCTAGTGCCATTAAAGTGGAGAAATTTCCACATAAATATTAGACTAATCTCGCCCAAAATGGCGGTCCTTTTCCAAAATGATGGGAAGTCCCCTCTGAACAGGAACACCAGCTAACCTCTGACGTACATTTCAGCCTTGTTGGGCCTCGTCAGTGAGGTGCAGCTGGATTCCCTAGGCACTGAGAGCAAGGGGTCCGCTTCTTGATTACAATTCACTCTTAGGGAGGCCCATTAAGACTTTTCAAACTATACATACAAAATGTGAGAGGCTTCTGAGGATGAACAACAGCACAATGGGTGTTCTATGGTTAGCCACCATAGACTAGCTAACACCAGCTAACGTAATCTTTATTCTTCTGCTCCAGATCCCCACATCTGGTAATGGCTATCAGTTAATTTATTAATAGTACTGATACTACTGTATAATGTCCACTGTATATACTAATTTGTTCATTTGATTTACTATTATATCTACCATGTACTGACCAATATAATTACCCCATTGAGTGCCAGAGGGGTTTGCAACACATTGCTTTCAATACATTGTGTACTACTGTGACATTCAAAGAGTTGAATGTTTTCCTTTTGATTGTTTTGATTAAAGTGTGCATTAATATCATGCAGTATGGCAAAAGCAATGAGAAGATAGCCTGTTTTGTGTGAATGAATAAATGAATGAATCAATGAAGGATGAATGAATGTATTTTTTTGGTGGCAGGCTAACTTTAACCCTTGGAGTACCAGAGGGCTATCTAACGTATTGCCTTGCAATGCATTGGATACCTTTCTGGCACTCAAAGGGTTAATGTTTAAACTGAAATTTATTAAAATGGATATTCTGCCTAGACACATACAATGCATCCAGTTTAATCCAGCAATCTAAAATTTCAATAGTAAAACATATAATTAAGCACAGATGATTCAAAACTAAAATGCTAATTGGTATTTCACAACCAATTTTTCACTGAATCCAACCATAATATGTGAAATATTATGTAAATATCACAGCAGATGCTTTAATTGTAATGTTCATAAAGAGAGGGGAAAATTACATACAGGGTGAAAGCATGTTAACCATTGAATGCCAAATATACACACATACAAAGAGGTGGCTCTCAATGGGTTAAAAAATAACACAGAGTAAATACACACACATATAGATAGATAGATAGATAGATAGATAGATAGATAGATAGATAGATATGAGATAGATAGATAGATAGATAGATATGAGATAGATAGATAGACAGACAGACAGACAGACAGACAGACAGATAGATAGATAGATAGATAGATAGATAGATAGATAGATAGATATGAGAGAAATAGATATGAGATAGATAGATATGAGATAGATAGATAGACAGACAGACAGACAGACAGACAGACAGACAGATAGATAGATAGATAGATAGATAGATAGATAGATAGATATGAGACAGATAAAGATAGATAGATAGATAGATAGATAGATAGATAGATAGATAGATAGATAGATAGATATGAGAGAAATAGATAGATAGATAGATAGATAGATAGATAGATAGATAGATGATAGATAGATAGATAGATAGATAGATAGATAGATAGATAGATATGAGAGAAATAGATAGATAGATAGATAGATAGATAGATAGATAGATAGATGATAGATAGATAGATAGATAGATAGATAGATAGATAGATATGAGAGAAATAGATAGATAGATAGATAGATAGATAGATAGATAGATAGACAGACAGATAGATAGATAGATAGATAGATAGATAGATAGATAGATATGAGAGAAATAGATAGATAGATAGATAGATAGATAGATAGATAGATAGATTGATAGACAGACAGACAGATAGATAGATAGATAGACAGGGCCCACTAACCTTCTTGTCTGCATGTTCTGCAGTCAGTTTTATTGTCCTGATTAATCCTGAGTGCCAGAGGGGAAAATAATACATTGCTTTACAATGCATTGGACACTACTGGACATTCAAAGGATTAATACGCTATGCGCAAAGCAATTGCTTAAATTGTGTTTTCCTTGTTTTAGAACAAAGTATTCATTCTTATCTGTAACAGCATGAGCCAACTGAGGCTTTAATCCCAGCATATGCACAAAGTATGCCACATAGTTATAATTAAAAAGGCCAAACTGCTAACTGCCCTCATGGATCCCAGCCACCTGTTTGTGGGGATGGCCTGCATCCGTGGGCCACGTGCCCCCATCTGTTTAATAATTGCTGCTGCATAATTAACAGGGGAACAATTATACTGCTTTTTTTTTTCTTTTCAATTAGATCTTGGGATTGGCCCTTCCAATAAAATCCTCATCCAAAGCAGTAAACATCATATAAACAATAGGAGCATCGAGCCAGGGTCACAGTTCATTGTCAACTCAATGCTGCTATGCGAGGCTTGAAGTGAAGGACTTAGTGATGTGGAGAGGAAACGGATGAGGTCAAGACAGACAAAAGAAGGATCTCCAGGGCTGCTGTCCTTATTAATAGGACATTTTGCACATTGGCTTATTTCCCAGCACAAACAACATCAAAAAAATCTAACACTGCAAATGCCATCATGTGTACTTATCATTAAAGAGATAAGAATCTATAAACGTTTTTTCCTCTTTGCATTGTAAAATATTAAAAAAAAAATGTGTCAGTCTTACTTTTAATGCTCTCTAGTAACCCAGCAGATCACTCACTAAGAGATACTTGTCTCTGTGTGACCGGTTTTATCCCTTTGAGTGCCAGAGGGGTACGCAACGGGTTGCAAAGCAATGCCTTGCATACCATCTGGCACTCAAAGGGTTATTAATGCCTCTTGTGCACTAACTTATGTAGACAGTACTCAGGAACCATTAAAACCACTCACCCAGAGACAAGTATCTCGGTGTGAGTGCACCATCAGGCAGTTTCCCAGGGCAACTGGGGCCTCAGATTGCCAGTCACTGGTCTATAATTATTTAACCAATGGAAAGCCAGAGGAACAATGTGGAGCAATGAGTTGGGCACTCTTCTGACTATCCAAGGATTAACCCTTTGAGTACCAGAGAGTGTCCAACACATTGCAATGCAATGCATTAGATACGACTATGGCACTCAAATTGTTGATAGAAATTTGCTATGAGAGTCATTGTAACACAATACTGGTTTAGCCTATGCCTTCCTGATAATAAGTAGGCCCATTGTGCTTCCTTTTCACTGCCAGATAGTTATGAGCAGAGTGAGCAAATCCAGAGAGTTCCCAGCTATGTGTGTATAGATAGATAGATAGATAGATACATAGATCTATTAACTGCAGATTGCAGTGGTTGTCACCATGTGGAAAGCCATAGTCATTGACTTTAGCATTATACTAAAAATGTATTTGGATACTTGTGAACACTATGATTAAAAAAATCAGGCTGAGGTATAATAACTTTTGAAGGAAAAATCTCCCAGCAGGAGTATACGGTCTTACTCAGCAGGAAAAGTAAACTGTAATGCTGAGAAATTAGAAAGATACGTGTTTTAATCCCGCTACACGCTTTAACCCTTTGAGTGCCAGAAAGGTATCCAGTGCATGTATCTGGCTCTCAAAGGGTTAACCTGATGTCAGTGAAGGGGCTGTCACATCCGATCTACCGGAATAACTCAGGCGATATAAAAACCCGACTAAGCTGTCAAATAGAGGGAGCGCTTTGCCTCTGTGTGAGCTAGTGCAACATGTCCTGAGCACTAACTACAAACAGTCAGCGCTGCAGATGTGTTAAAATGTCCCCATATTTGTGAATGCTGGTCCAGGTTTCCATGGCAACCAAGCTGCTTTGGTTGATTGACAAGGTCAGCCCCTTCATTGCAGAAGGGACTGACATCAGAAAGCGTGAGTGAAACAGCTCAGTATTAAAGAGTATATCAGTTACACTCTTTAGTATTGTAGAATGAATTTAAAACATTTATGCAATAATTACACTCTCTTTAAAGTGACGTTATCTCCAAAAATTGAAAATGGTTTATATCCATTATTTGTCCCCTATGGTGCTGTTGATATGCTCAAAAATGCTCCAACTCTTCTTAGCACATTAGTCCCAAAGTGACATTAGAGGAATGGTAACAGGGTTTGAAGGAGGTAGATTTAAAGGGACAGTAATGTTTCATAATAAAAGCAGCTCTAATTAATCATCATAGTATTTGGACTTTGGAGAGTGTCATTTCAATTCTGTCAGAGTTGTAGTTCAAGAGTAATTCAATGACAAAGTATCCCCCTCCCGCCCCTTTTACTGATGTAACACTGCTCAGCCAGATCAGAAGGGAGGTGCCCAGGTAGACTGCAGAGAGGGACAATCTTCAATTAAGATAAGGGAAAAACCTGAAAAACTTGTCAAGGGGGGCAGGGCTTTCATTGTTCTCATTGGAAGAAGATTGTCCCTTGTTGTTATCTGTCTGGTCTAGGGACTGGATTCCACATCTGAGGGGAGGTGGCTTACACTAGGTAAAAGGGGCGGGAGGGGGAAACTTAAGCATTCACTTACTCTTGAACTACAACTCTGACAGTATTGAAATAACACTCTCTGTGGCTCAAATACTATGAAGATTAATTGGAGCTGCTGTATTTATGAAACATTACTATCCCTTTAAGTATTACAAGCCACAAAAACCAAACTAAAGCTCATATTAATAACACTTTGCAATGTGATGCACACCCCTTCTTGTCTTTCAGGGGATAATGTACCAAAGGTACAAGTGCGTCTGACAGTAGTTACAGGTTTCAGACACTAAACCATTCTGGAACAAACTAGCTGCACCATATGACCCAAATAAAAATTGATTTCAAATGGGGATTTTAACCATTGAATGCTGAAGAGGTCTCCAACATAGTGGTCTACAATTAATTGGGGACCTTTACAGTATTCAGAGATCATGAGTAAGCGTCTTGTACGAGAAACGTGGATCTATCTGAGATGGTATTTTATTGCATCTGTGTGTACATTTCGCACCTAAGTCTCAACTTTCTTGTTGGCCAGAAGATTTCTGAGGTACATTTTTATTATTACCAACTAGTGTAAAAGCCTGTGTACATGGGCAAAGGTTCGGGTAATGTTAACCCTTTGAGTGCCAGAGGGTACGCAACACTTTGCTTTGCAATGCATTGTGTACCCCTCTGGCACTCAAAAGGTTAAGAGGCCGCTACCTCACTGCTCCACGAGATGCAGTCTCGCGTCGCCTCACTCACGCGATACAATCATGTTCAGTAGAGACTGCCCAAAAGCACAGAATGCTCCCAGCACAGAACTCCCAGCATTCCGTGCGTTTGGACAGTCTCTACTGCAAATGATGGCTTCTGACAAACATCTTAGCGAATTATTATATAGGATAAAGATTGTTGGTTTTATTTATGGATTGATCTTATTTTTTGCTGGTGGTGAACGAGTTCCCAGAATTTTTACTTATCACCTATGGCTCAATTGGTTTGTCCCAGAAATGCTCAGCTTTAATTTCCTGAATACATTGATAAGACATCGAAGCAGCAGTTAGAAATGTAGGATCATGAACAGAAAAGAATGATGTCAGAGGCCAAAAAAGTGCATCAGGTTTGATGGTCAAAATTCCAAAAGCAGCAGAGACATGAAAGGTAATCAGTACTGAGGAGTGGCCCTTTACACAATGTGTAAGCCTTTGTCACTTTAATAGTAGTCTTAGTAGAGTGACATGAGTGGAAGTCTTATTGAAAAGGGTCAAGTAGAAAACTGGAGGAGAGAAACTGGTTATAGTGGTTTTATACAAATATTTAGAGGTGAGAGGAGTAGAAAGTCAGTTAGGTTTATTTAGAAAGGTTTTGAAGGTAACGTGCTAGCACAGTAGGGGAAAGAGTGAATACATGAGTTATGGCTTAGAGAACGAAGGATTGGATTCTGCTGCAGGTAATAACTTTATTATTAGGCTTTATCTCCATTTTAAAGGGATGTTTCACAAAAACAGCAGCTCCAATTAATCTTCATAGTATTTGGTCATGGAGAGTGTGATTTCAATACTGTCAGAGTTGTAGTTCAAGAGTAATTGAATGATAAAGTATCCCCCTCCTGCCCTTTTACATAGTGTAAGCCGCCTCTCCTCATATGTGGAATCTGGTCACTTGACTGGACAGGTCGCAGCAAGGAACAATCTTCTAACTGTGAGCATAAAGGAAAACCCTGCCCCCCTTGACAGGTTTTTCCTTATGATCACTGAAGATTGTCTGATCCATCTGGACAGTCTTGCTGCTCTGAGGTGAGCAGTGTTACATCAGTAAAAGGAGAGGGAGGGGGATACTTTATCATTCAGTTACTCTTGAACTACAACTCTGACAGGTATTGAAATAACACTCTCCATGGCCCAAATACTATGAAGATTAATCAGAGCTGCTTTTATTTTAAAACATTATTATCTCTTTATTGGCAAAATCTAATTGGGCCCTCCTCTACTGCGCAGGAGTCACACTTCACTTGGTGTATGCCACAGAGCATATGTTAACATGCAAAGTGATATTCAAGCTCTTCATTTCTTTTTCCTTTCCTAAAAATTTTAAACAAATGTTTTGTATTTAAAATCAGAAACACACACACAGTAAAATATAAATGTATAAGCTAGTGGGGCCATAGTGGAGCCAAGGACTACCATATTGGTTGAGATGACAATAGCAGGCGGTCTTACGTTGAATACAGTCCAAGGCTCAAGGCACCCTTCACCTATCACTGTACTCAGTTACATAAAACATGCCTATGCATCATACATGCGTCATGTAAACATGTATATGTTCTTAGATCTTACACGTATGAAACATATGCAATCAGGGCTGGATTTGCCATAAGGCAGAGTAGGCATCTGCCTCCAGGCGCACCCCACAGAAGTGCACCTGTCACTGAAATCAATATATATATTTTTTTAAATATTTTTATTCAGAGCGCTCACTCTGCACACAGTGGCAGCAGTAACCAGCCACACAGTAAAATCTGTGCCTTGTTCGGCACAGACCTGTATGCTGTTGCTCCCTCATTGGCTCTTTAGTAATGGAGAGCGCTGGGAGATGACATCATCTCCTAGTGCTCTGCATTACTGAAGAGAAGACCGAGCGGGAGCAAATGCATACAGTCTGTGCAGAAGGAGGCACAGACTTTTCCTGCCACTGGACCAGCAGGGAGGTAGGAAAGGGGTATGGGGGGGCAATGTGAAGATGATGGGGGCAGTGTGGAGATGATGGGGGCAATGTGAGGGAAAGTTGGAGCTTATGGTGGCAATGGAGATGATGGGGGCAAGGTGAAGATGATGGGGGCAATGTGGAGGCAAGTTGGAGCTGATGGGGCAAGTTGGAGCTGATGGGGGGCAATGTGAGGGCAATATGGTTATGTGGGGGGTAATGTGGAGATTAGGAGCATTGTGGAGGTGTCCAGTGGAGATGGCCAATGGGGGGGGTGCTTCAGATTTCTGTGCCTACAGGCTCCTGAGATGTAAATCCGGCCCTGTATGCAATCATGCAAAATCTGATTCTATATATATTCCATTGCTCCTTTGGCCAGCCATATGCTGGCTGAGAACAATGGATACTGTAATCAAAAAACAATCTGGGGAGTTTCAGGTGATCAGCCTCTATTCTAAATATTTCTAAAATCTTGCCCAAAAATGTTATACAGGAAGATGTCCCCCAACCCTTACTTATACCAATTCAGTCACCAAACTTCCTCTAATATTCCAAAAAGCAGTGTTTCTTGTTCTACTAAAAATGTTCCTTTAGTGTGTTAGTAATTGTGAGACCCAATTTAGCTAGTCTGTACCTCTTTACTAAATCAATATGTTAAGAGCATTAACTGAACAGAAACACAAATAGAAATATGGACATGTTCTTAATCTACTAGACTTCACTGACCATATGTAAGATTAGTTCCAAGTAGCAATTATTTGGATTAGGCAATGTGAATAGGATTAATTTGCTTGCCAATTTTTTGTTTTAATCATTAGCTTGTAGATTGGAGGATTTTTGTCTTAATCTATCAAAAAAAAAACATTTAATTGATTAGCCCTTAGACTGAGTAATGATTAATTTTGTAGATTGTTAATGGGTGCACAGTTTTTGTCCGTTGCATTCATTCAACAACATTGTCTGGTGTACGTTAGCCTTTCATTATGGACTCATTTGTTTGAGGCCAATGTTGCTCGTTGCTTGTGTTACAGGCACCCATAAATTGCGAATACCTTTTGTGAAATTCTGCTGAAGTTGCACCATGAGATGAAATTTAGCTCCGTTGATGCTAAAGGATCACTATAGAAATGTCAGCCACTATTTGGCAACCAACAAACACGCATTTAAAATGTCGCCTGCATGAAAAGGGTGACATTCTATTAATAATAAAAGGATAGATGCACCAGATGAAGTGAAGTGCCTCTCAAAGATTTAAGGTGCACACCCTCCATCTGTGGCTTAACCCTTTGCAAAGCAATGCGTTTCTGACCTCTCTGGCACACAAAGGGTTAAGCCACAGATGGAGGGTATGCATTATGGAGGGAGGGTATGCATCTTAACCCTTCATTTAACAGAATAGTAATACTTTGTTTTATCTTTATTTTATTTTGTAGGCATTAAAAAAACATGAAGAACGATATAAGTCTTATCTCTCAAACCTTTATGGTTTGAGAGATATTCACAAGCAAAGTTTCCCCTCCCGCCCCTTTTACCTAGTGTAAGCCATCTCTTCTCAGATGTGGAATCCAGTCCATAGACCAGACAGATAACAGCACGGGACAATCTTCTTCCTGTGAGAACAATGAAAGCCTTGCCCCCCTTGACAAGTTTTTCAGGTTTTTCCCCTTAATTGAAGATTGTCCCTCTCTGCAGTCTACCTGGGCACCTCCCTTCTGATCTGGCTGAACAGTGTTACATCAGTAAAAGGGGTGGGAGGGGGATACTTTGTCATTGAATTACTCTTGAACTACAACTCTGACAGAATTGAAATAACACTCTCCAAAGTCCAAATACTATGATGATTAATTAGAGCTGCTTTTATTATGAAACATTACTATCCCTTTAATCTGTTGCATCTATCCTTTTCTTCTTATTAGTGTGACTGTGATGCGGGCAACATTAATGATGGACACAGATGGTGGTGACACTTAAGCTTGCGACATCAGAATGACACCCTTTTCATTCAGGGCGACATTCTGATGTTGCCTTTTTCATGCAAGTGACAAGTTAAATACACTGTTTTGTTGGTTGCCATATGGTGTGTGACATTTCAGTAGGATACCTATGCGAGGTAGCTCTCCAACACATTCCTTTGCAATGTGTTGTAGACCTCACTAGCATCCAAGGAGTTAAAATAATTTTAAGGGAGAAGTAACAACTCTTACTATTAACCCACCCAGTTTCTTTAATTTGACCGGGGAAATCCCACTATTAATTTTGTGCCTTTCTTAAAGAGGTAGCATGTTCATTCATTCCTGGATGTTATATTAATGGAGGCAGACATGACAGTAGCTGGGAGTTTTTTTGGGTTGTTTTTTTAGATGTAAAACTGAAGCAGGAGATTGCATGAGCCTACTTAAGATTACTATGCAAAGTAGGAAGAGTTTGTGTCTTTTGGTCTTTCGAGCAACTGTCATGTCCGTACCTGGGAACTCCCTGGATCTGGCCGGTAGACTCCAGTTTTCAGAATGAATAATCAGGTCTCTGGGAACAGAAGCTGATTCTCTTGTTTTGAGTACAATTGAGCACTGCCCCACCCCTTCCTACCACTCCCACCCTGTACCTCCCACATTCCTGCCCATTTAAGTACTAGCTCCGCCTATCAGCCTTTGAGCTCAGTTAAGCCCAGTATAATTTATGATGCTAATAGTGTCATGTGGACTGTCCACAGTCCTGTGTTTCTCCTGGGAATTTGCATAAAAAAGTTCCAGGTATGGTCATGTTCACCTCCATGGACATGACATCTGGGACTGACTGAAAATGCTACCTCATAAACAAAGGCACAATGGCAAAAGTCCTAGGGGTCATTAGGATATTCTGACCATAATAAGGTAATTGGGGTGGTGTTATTATTAAGAGATGTTACTTCCCCTTAATCTCTTATGGACATGCATGGACCGTAAAATAATTTGGTCTTTTAAGGACCAATTATGTTCCTGGCATGTCAAGACTTAATTATCGCAGCTCGCCTCAGGGCGCACAGTGATCATGCTGGGGAGGCTGTAACTGACTGTTCCAGGACCAGATCTGTCAGTTTCAGTATTTCGCCAGTGGCTTGGTACATGTGATCACTGCTACAGGGATCACATGTGCTGACTGAGCCAATGACAAAGGCAGTGTATATTGTACATTGCCTTTGTCTGTGTTCGCTGCCACTCTCTTCCTCACAGTGATCGTGATGAACAGAGAAGCAGAGAACACACATCGTCACACGGGGGAAATGGCAGAATAGGGGGCACTTTTAATTAAATATTAGGTGCTGGGAGCAGAAATAGATGTATAGGAGGTTTGGTTACTTGATGATCTACTTCCACTGCTTTTTGTAACTGAATAAATGAGTAAGAACAAGACCAGAGGAGTTTATTTACAAAGACTGCTTTATAAACACATATAGTGATGTTTAAATGAACATTAATGTGAGTTTTATTGCTGTGGAGCAATGTAATACAATTAAGTACACAGAGCTCACAATCTGATCTCGTAAAAAGAAGGACACCAGAGCGGGAAAGAGGGACATAGAGATTTTCTCCTAAATGGGACAGTCCCCCCTAAAAACGGGCATTTGGGAGGTATGAACAAAAATTTATAATTTTTATCCAGTCCCTACTGAAAATTAAGCAACTGAGCACATATTATGGCAGGAAAACCTATAAAAATGAAAGCTTTTTATCAAATGAAATAGCGGCTTAAAAAATTATATATAATTTGTGTGGGTGAACTAAATTAATTAGAGGAAAAATATGGCTGAACAAGGGAATATTAAAAAGGCCAAACTTGCTCTGGCCTTTTTAGGATCTGTACATATGTTCTAAAAAGATAGTAATACTTTATTATTACTATCCCTCATATTGAAGATATTTGCAAAATAAGTTAAGAGCCCCCAGGTTCAACTCTCAAACCTTTATTGTTTGAGAGATAACCGAAGGCAAAGTTCCCCCCTCACTCCCCCTTCCCTGAAGTCAGCGTTGTACTGACTGCAGGGATATCCGGTCTGACTTTCATCATGCGGCTCTGCAGCAGAGCCGCGATCGTGTTAGTTACAAACAATTATTTCACTGAAACGGTCTTCTACATGTGCTTGCAAACCAATCACAAACCAATCACATGTAGAAGACCGTTTCAGTGTAATAATTCTTCTTCACTAACAGGATGTCGGCTCAGCTGCAGAGCTGCAAGCCTGTCGTACGACAGGGAAGGGGATGAAGGGGGAAATTTGTCTTTGGTTATCTCTCAAACCATAAAGGTTTGAGAGATGAACCTGGGGGCTATTAACTTATTTTGCAAATACCTACAATGTGAGGGATAGTAATAATAAAGTATTACTATCCCTTTAAAACCAGTCCAGTGCAGGTTTTAACCATTTCCATGTGTCAGATACCAACGCATCTGGCATTCAAAGGTTTATAGGACTAATAAATCAGATTTTACAGTTTGACTTATCTATAAATGAAGTATAGTTAAATTAGAAAAGGGAGCAGTTTATCAGGTGCAAAGAGCACTTTCATACATGTAAAGAGGAAATGGTCTTGCTGGCCTGGGCGATATCTATCAACTGCAGATAGGTCAGAGGTGCACAAAGACAAATGGAGCAGTTCTAAGGCAAACCAAGGGCAGCATAGGAAACAAATAAACATTCCCATTCATTGACATAAGGCTTTAAATCAACAATAAAAATCCTAATAAGAGCCCCCCACTCAACTTAATATGGGTATAAAATCCTAATGGCCACGATGAATCGAACTTGTGTGCATTGGTTCTCCAAACTGAATCTTTAAAGGCATAGTAACGTTTCAAAATAAAAACAGCTCCAATTAATCTTCATAGTATTTGGGCCTTGGAGAGTGTTATTTCAATACTGTCAGAGTTATAGTTCAAGAGTAATTGAATGATAAAGTAGCCCCCTCCTGCCCCTTTTACTGATGTAACACTGCTCACCTTAGAGCAGCAAGACTGTCCGGATGGATCGCAGAGAGGAACAATCTTCAATTAGCATAAGGAAAAACCTGAAAACCTGTCAAGGGGGGCAGGATTTTCATTGTTCTCACAGTAAGAAGATTGAGGGAGATTTATAAAAAAAACTTCTTCTTACCTTTTGAAGAACAGTCCTTATGGTATGGCAAGTGAATACAACGCCAGGGCTGATTTATAAATTATTTAAGGCATTTTTATAAATATGGAGTTGTTACTCTGATATTAACGCCTGGAATGCTTAAGGACAGCATATACCAGGCGTTAAGATTCTGGCAATAATTACGTCGCAAATTTGTCACAATTCATGATATTTCTTTACTACATTAAAAAAAATGTACTACATGGCATACAGCCCTCCAAAACTGGGGTACTTAGCTTTATAACTGATGAAGATGATGTTACAGCCAGTTTAAAGTGTTAGTAATGTCTGAAAAAAACTTTTTTGCATTTAGAAGAGCTTAAAAAGCTGATCTAAATGCAAAAAACGTATCTCTCAAACCACTATGGTTTAAGAGATACGGGCGTTTAAAGTTTGATTTCTCCTACTGACAGCTGTAAAGCTGTCAGCAGGAGATCCGTGTCGGTCGACATGCTGGCGCTTGAGAAGTGCCGAGATCTTGTTACTTACACGGAATCCCTAGTGTTCAGGCACACGTTTTAGACCATTCCAATGAAGGGATTCCGTGTAAGTAACGAGAACTCAGCACTTCTCAAGCGCCAGCATGTCGACCAACACGGATCTCCTGCTGACAGCTTTACAGCTGTCAGTAGGAGAAATCAAACTTTGAATACGGTTTTTTTTGCATTTAGATCAGCTTTATAAGCTCTTCTAAATGCAAAAAAGTTTTTTTCAGACATTACTAACACTTTAACGAGTCTTTTAGCTTAACTCCATGTTTATAAATCTCCCTCATTGTCCCTTGCTGTGAGCTGTCTAGTCTCAAGACTAGATTCCACATCTGAGGGGAAGTGGCTTGCACGAGGTAAAATGGGCGTACCCCTCAGGCTCTCAAAGGGTTAAGGGGTGTTAATGGGATAGTATCCAAGCCTTATGTATGCAATTCCTTGCTCTACATGGATAATGACAAAAATGGATCAATTCTGTGGCAAACTAACTGCATTGTAGGGAACATTGATTAATTTGAACACCTTGAATGCTTGAGAGGTCTCAAAAGCAATGCATTTGAGACCTCTGTAGGATTCACAGGGTTAAAAGAACATTATAGGGATGTTTCAAAATAAAAGCAGCTCCAATTAATCTTCATAGTATTTGTGCCATGGAGAGTGTTATTTCATACTGTCAGAGTTGTAGTTCAAGAGTAATTGAATGATAAAGTATCCCCCTCCCGCCCCTTTCACTGATGTAACACTGCCCACCTCAGAGCAGCAAGAATGACTGGATGGATCACAGAGAAGGACAATCTTCAGTGAGCATAAGGAAAAACCTGAAAAGCCTGTCAAGGGGGCAGGATTTTCATTGTTCTCACAGTAAGAAGATTGAGGGAGACTTATAAAAAACGTTCTTCTTACTTTTTGAAGAACAGTCCTTATGGCATGGCAAGTGAATACAACGCCAGGGCTGATTTATAAATTATTTAAGGCATTTTTATAAATACGGAGTTGTTACTCTGATATTAACGCCTGGAATGCTTAAGGACAGCATATACCAGGCGTTAAGATTCTGGCAATAATTACGTCGCAAATTTGTCACAATTCGTGATATTTCTTTACTACATTAAAAAAAATGTACTACATGGCATACAGCCCTCCAAAACTGGGGTACTTAGCTTTATAACTGTTGAAGATGCTGTTACAGCCAGTTTAACGAGTCTTTTAGCTTAACTCCATGTTTATAAATCTCCCTCATTGTCCCTTGCTGTGAGCTGTCTGGTCTCAAGACTAGATTCCACATCTGAGGGGAAGTGGCTTGCACGAGGTAAAATGGGCGTACCCCTCTGGCTCTCAAAGGGTTAAGGGGTGTTAATGGGATAGTATCCAAGCCTTATGTATGCAATTCCTTGCTCTACATGGATAATGACAAAAATGGATCAATTCTGTGGCAAACTAACTGCATTGTAGGGAACATTGATCAATCTGAACACCTTGAATGCTTGAGAGGTCTCAAAAGCAATGCATTTGAGACCTCTGTAGGATTCACAGGGTTAAAAGAACATTATAGGGATGTTTCAAAATAAAAACAACTCCAATTAATCTTCATAGTATTTGGGCCATGGAGAGTGTTATTTCAATTCTGTCAGAGTTGTAGTTCAAGAGTAATTGAATGATAAAGTATTCCCCTTCCACCCCTTTTACCTAGTGTAAGCCACCTCCCCTCAGATGTGGAATCTGGTCTCTTGACCAGACAGATAATGGCAAGGGACAATCTTCTTACTGTGAGCATAAGGAAAACCCTGCCCCCCTTGACAGGTTTTCCATGTTTTTTCTTATACTCACTGAAGATTGTCCCCCTCTACAATCCATCCATACAGTCTAGCTGCTCTGAGGTGAGCAGTGTTACATCAGTAAAGAAGACAGGAGGGGGAGGACACTTTATCATACAATTACTATTGAACTACAACTCTGACAGTATGAAATAACACTCCCCATGGCCCAAATACCATGAAAATTAATTGGAGCTGCTTTTATTTTGAAACATCCCTATAATGTTCTTTTAACCCTGTGAACCCTACAGAGGTCTCAAATGCATTGCTTTTGAGACCTCTCAAGCATTCAAGGTGTTCAAATTGATCAATGTTCCCTACAATGCAGTTTGCCACAGAATTGTTCCATTTTTGGTATTATCCATGTAGAGCAAGGACTTGCATACATAAGGCTCAAGGGTATCAGTGTGAAAACTGCGTGGGTGTCACCAGCTTCCATTAAACCAAGGTGTGTCAGAATGAGCTGAGTCAGCACTCTCTAACTACATCTCATTTACCACATGACAGTGTTCAGCCTCTGCACTGATCATTCCAGCATTCCAAAACCAGAAATAAGCCTTATCTTGGTATCTTCAGAAAGTATTTTATTTTTAACCGTTGGTGACCAGAGGGGTGAGCAATGCATTACGACGTTAAAGTATGCTTTTGTCAACGGTCAAACTAAAACATATAGGGTAAGGTTCTTGTATATCAGTGGAACAATTCTGAAGTAATCAAACCTCAATCTAGCAGACATGTAAAAGTTTTAATTGCGTTAACCTTTGAGTGCCAGAAAGCCTCTGTGGTGCTCAAAGGGTTAAAAGGGGTTTTAACACCTCAATGGCTTCCAGTGCATTGCAATGAATTGCTGCACTTTGCCTTAAAATTGACCTGTCAGCTAAAGTCTTTTAACCCCTTAAGGACAGGGCACGAGCTCGCGGCTAGCACATAAGGACCACGGATAATTTTTTTCCTGTACAACGCGAGGCTCCCCGAATGGCGTGCATCAGTGAGTCCTGAAATTCATGACGGTCCGTATCACGCGTCCAACCCATGACATGCCAGGACCGTCATGGGCCCTTAAAGGGATACGCTCACTAGACCTTACCTTTAACCTCAGTCACATAGAAAATATGAATATTTTGGGGACGTGCTGAAATCAAAACAGCCCTTCAGAGTGAATTTTTCAAATGTGTCCCCAGTTAAAGCTAAAGTAGTCAGTCAGTCTTATCCTAAGAGAATTTCAGTTCATTTTAAAGAAAAGAAAAAAAATGTCTATATGCTCACAATTTGCTTTTACAATAAACCATTTTTAATACAGTAAATTTATTGGTTATTGGCACAGTATGGCACTTTATGCTAATTAATTTATCTGATGGTCCAGTTATGACCACAGACTGTGCTATGAATGAATCTGGGAGGAGCCTGCACACGGAGGTACTTTCTAATAGCACAGCAACAGATAAGTGGGGCCTTGAACAGAAATAATTTGTATACTGTGTGGAGCTAAAACATTAGGGATTGGTCTAATAGCACAGCAAGCAGTAATCTTAGCCTCGAACATAACATTACCATACTTTGCCAAAGCAATGCTTGGGGACCTCTGTATCATATATGTGTATGGGAAAATTCGTACTTGTCTTGACAAAACCAGAGTAATTGGCAAAAACATCAAAGTTTCTGATTATGAATAAGCTTGGTAAATGCGTTGAATCATACCTCCTAACAATCCAAATTGTCTGAGAGGGACACTTGCGTTTTAGGGGGGTTTGCTGGGGGCGTGGCTGGTGGGTGGGGCATTACCAAGAATTTGTTGCCCTTGCAAAGCAGATTTCAATAGTGTTCCTCCTTTCTACAGTTCCAAATAGTACATAAAAACAGCAGCTCCAATTAATCTTCATAGTATTTGAGCCATAGAGAGTGTTATTTCATTACTGTGAGCTTTCTAGTTCAAGAGTAATTGAATGATAAAGTTTCTCCCTCCTGCCCCTTTTACCTAGTGTAAGCACCTCCCATCAGATGTGGAATCCAGTCCATAGACCAGACAGCTCACATCAAGGGTCAATACTCTTACTGTGAGAACAATGAAAGCCCTGCCCCCCTTGACAGGTTTCTCAGTTTTTTCCCTTATCTTAATTTAAGATTGTCCCTCTCTGCAATCTACCTGGACACTCCCTGCTGCTCTAAGCTGAGCAGTGTTACATCAGTAAAAGGGGCAGGAGGGAGATACTTTATCATTCAATTACTCTTGAACTCTGACAGAATTGAAATAACATTCTCCAAGGTCCAAATACTATGAAGATTAATTAGAGCTGCTTTTATTATGAAACATTACTATCACTTTCAATAAACTACTGTACTACAAGTCCTTAATTCCACTGGACTTTACACTCTAGCCCAAGTATGAACTTATTTTAATATTTCTTTTCCAATGAATCAGACTCCTGTATCACTCGTTTCCATTTCAGTAACTCAGCAAACACATCTCAGCTTTCTTTCCCAAGTCATCTGTCAGGCTGGTATTCCATACCTCCGGACCCCATGTACATTAATAAGCACTATATAATGGTGAGGATTGAGCTGGTTAACACTACCTTATTCAACTGCACACAGTATTTTATGGAATATGCAGCACACTGAAGCGATTAGACAGTGCGAACTAAAAATTCTTATGATTTTTCAGTAGCTGGCTACTGTCCATCTTCAAGTTCGTTGACCTGATCATTTTCTTTTTCTTTCTTTCTTTCCTGCAGTCATTTTAGATTTTTGATCTCACTAGATGATGGTCACTTCCAACGTTAAAATGATTTAAAGGGATAGTAATGTTTCATATTAAAAGCAGCTCTAATTAATCATCATAGTATTTGGACTTTGGAGAGTGTTATTTCAATTCTGTCAGAGTTGTAGTTCAAGAGTAATTCAATGACAAAGTATCCCCCTCCCGCCCCTTTTACTGATGTAACACTGCTCAGCCAGATCAGAAGGGAGGTACCCAGGTAGATTGCAGAGAAGGACAATGTTCAATTAAGATAAGGGAAAACCTGAAAAACTTGTCAAGGGGGGGGCAGGGCTTTCATTGTTCTCATAGGAAGAAGATTGTCCCCTGCTGTTATCTGTCTGGTCTATGGACTGCATTCCACATTTGAGAAGAGATGGCTTACACTAGGTAAAAGGGGCAGGAGGGGAAACTTTGCTTGTGAATATCTCTCAAACCATAAAGGTTTGAGAGATAAGACATATCGTTCTTCATGTTTTTTTAATGCCTACAAAATAAAACAAAGTTAAAACGAAGTATTACTATCCCTTTAAGTGAGTTTGATTAGCTTGCATGTGATCTTCAAAAGGAAATCTTTAAATTCTGGCCTGTTAGTGGGCCCTGAGGGCATGGGTTGGGAACTGCACTATGGTGTCTGACATGGTTGTGAGGAAGGCTAATACTGTAATACAACACCTGAGTGTCTGGAATTGGAACCAGGCTGGCAGGTTAGACCCACTTGAGGAAATGTATGAGAAATGATGCACAGCAAAAACACTTATAGTTTCTTATGTGCTGTTTTAGTCATGTGCACTAGATCAGTGGTTCCCAGCCATGTCCATTAACAGGCCAGGACTTCAAGGGATAGTAATGTCTTAATTATATAAAAAGTAATATTGTAGACCATAAAATAAGAAATCCATTGATGCACTTCCTATCTCTCAAACCTTTATGGCGAGAGAGAGAGAGAACGTTCTAAAGTTCCCTCCCCCTTCTCCTGACGTCAGCTGTAAGCTGACAGCAGGAAATCCTGGTCCAGGGACCAACAGGCGGCTCTTCAGCAGAGCCGCAATAGAACAATTTAAAAATAATTACTTCTTTGGAACAGTCTACATACAAAGTGTGCCTGGTTTGCAAGTACACTTTTTAGACCGTTCCAAAGATTTGCGTCTCTGCTGAAGAGCCTCCTCGTGACGGCTGACACGGATCTCCTTCTGTCAGCTTTACCGCTGACATCAGGAGTGGGGGGGACTTTAGAACGTTCTATCTCCCCATAAAGGCTTGAGAGATAGGAATTGCATCGGTGGATTTCTTTTTTTATGGTCAACAATATTACATTTTATATAATTAAGACATAATTTTGCCCTCTAATGCTCTCCAGGACCTATTTGAAAATAAGTGACATGTCAATGCATTATTCTTGGTAAAATACTTTATAAATAAAATAAATAAATAAATAACAAATAAACACATTTTTATGCTTGAGGACATGTGAGTTAATGAGATCCCCAGTGATTTGATTAGCTCTCCTGTGTTCAGATAGGTAAATCCTCACGTCCTGTCTTGTTAGTGGGCCATATCTTTTACATAGACCATAGGGTGACCACATTTCCATTCTGCCATTGGTGGACATGTGGTCACCCTAGTCCCGTGGCTGAGGCTCCTGCCGGCACTAACCATCTTTCTGAGGCTGACACAGAATAAGGGCTCCCAGTGGGAACTCTTACTCTGTTTAAGCCTCAGAAAGATGGTCAGCGCCGGAGGGAGCCTCAGCCGCGGGTCTCACTTGCAGCACCAGCATACCTGCTCCATCCCAGCTGTCTCTAATGCACCAGTCCAGCCAGCCAATAAAATGCATTTGCTATATGGTCTGAGCCAGCCAATGAGGACCATATAGCAAATACATTTCATTGGGTGGCTGGACTGGTGCATGTTGCTCCACTCCAGGACCCTTTGTTGTCCCAGTGGGGGGTGACCTGGGACATGGGACACAGACCCCCAATATGGGACAGTCCTGGGCATTCCGGGACATGTGGTCACCCTAATAGACCAGTGTTAGGCAACTTGAGTACCTCCATCTGTTGTAGTCTGGGCTGGGGATGGTCAAAGTTGTAGTCTACAACAGCTGGGTGGCCACCCCTGCCACAGACTGAGATTAGGCAAAGGAGATGGAGGCAGAGACATTGTGGGCTCGGTGGGAGTATTTTAAAAATGTCACAAAATGATCCAATTTTTATACCTTGACCTCACAATTTTAATTTTTTTTTTTTAATTATTTTCAAAAAGCTTTACTGATAAATATCAAACATACAAAGGGTAAGAACGAAGAACATGGCCCTTATCAAAGGAGCCGAGAGGGATGATTACAAGCAGTGAAAAGGCATTGGTTTACAAAACAAACGTACCAGTCAGTGAAACAACCTCACAAATGATGTTGTTAAATAGAGCACTTGGAGCAGAGGAAAAGGGTTTGATGCTCAAACACCTATATACATGAGAACAGTACATGTTTATGCGACTGTTATGCATCTTACCCCCATTGTGTATGGAACTCTGTGGTACATTTATGGTTTAGTTGCCAGTGGCGACAGCCAGAAATGATCTTTACAATCTCCAGATTGTCATATAGTAAATACCGCTTGTCAGTTTGTGTGCAGTGACACCTGGATCCCTCTGTTAATTGGCAATATCTGTCAGCAACTTACTACCCAGTTGGGTAACTTTCTGGTATATATATATGTATTTCTTTATTTATATGGAGCCACACTGTGTACGCAGAGCCTTACAATAAACGTATGTTACATACCTCCCAAGTGTCCCTCTTTAGGAGGAACGGTCCCTCTTTTAGACCCAATTCCCACTGTCCCTCTTTCACACCCTGATGTCCCTCTTTTTAGGAGATCAGACTGTGTGGTGTGTATAGAAGTGTATCACCCTGGTGTCCCTGTGTTTAGGTGATCAGACTGTGTGGTGTGTATAGAAGTGTATCACCCTGGTGTCCCTGTGTTTAGGAGATCAGACTGTGTGGTGTGTATATAAGTGTATCACCCTGGTGTCCCTGTGTTTAGGAGATCAGACCGTGTGGTGTATGTATATAAGTGTATCACCCTGGTATCCCTGTGTTTAGGAGATCAGACTGTGTGGTGTGTATAGAAGTGTATCACCCTGGTGTCCCTGTGTTTAGGAGATCAGACTGTGTGATGTGTATAGAAGTGTATCACCCTGGTATCCCTGTGTTTAGGAGATCAAACTGTGTGGTGTATATAGAAGTGTATCACCCTGATGTCCCTGTGTTTAGGAGATCAAACTGTGTGGTGTATATAGAAGTGTATCACCCTGGTGTCCCTGTGTTTAGGTGATCAGACTGTGTGGTGTGTATAGAAGTGTATCACCCTGGTGTCCCTGTGTTTAGGAGATCAGACTGTGTGGTGTGTATAGAAGTGTATCACCCTGGTGTCCCTGTGTTTAGGAGATCAGACTGTGTGATGTGTATAGAAGTGTATCATCCTGGTGTCCCTGTGTTTAGGAGATCAGACTATGGGGTGTGTATATAAGTGTATCACCCTGGTGTCCCTGTGTTTAGGAGATCAGACTGTGTGGTGTGTGTGTATAAGTGTATCACCCTGGTGTCCCTGTGTTTAGGAGATCACACTGTGTGGTGTGTGTATATAAGTGTATCACCCTGGTGTCCCTGTGTTTAGGAGATCAGACTGTGTGATGTGTATATAAGTGTATCACCCTGGTGTCCCTGTGTTTAGGAGATCAGACTGTGTGATGTGTATAGAAGTGTATCACCCTGGTGTCCCTGTGTTTAGGAGATCAGACTATGGGGTGTGTATATAAGTGTATCACCCTGGTGTCCCTGTGTTTAGGAGATCAGACTGTGTGGTGTATATAGAAGTGTATCACCCTGATGTCCCTGTGTTTAGGAGATCAGACTGTGTGGTGTGTGTGTATAAGTGTATCACCCTGGTGTCCCTGTGTTTAGGAGATCACACTGTGTGGTGTGTATATAAGTGTATCACCCTGGTGTCCCTGTGTTTAGGAGATCAGACTGTGTGATGTGTATATAAGTGTATCACCCTGGTGTCCCTGTGTTTAGGAGATCAGACTGTGTGATGTGTATAGAAGTGTATCACCCTGGTGTCCCTGTGTTTAGGAGATCAGACTGTGTGGTGTATATAGAAGTGTATCACCCTGGTGTCCCTGTGTTTAGGAGATCAGACTGTGTGATGTGTATATAAGTGTATCACCCTGGTGTCCCTGTGTTTAGGAGATCAGACTGTGTGGTGTGTATATAAGTGTATCACCCTGGTGTCCCTGTGTTTAGGAGATCAGACTGTGTGGTGTATATAGAAGTGTATCACCCTGATGTCCCTGTGTTTAGGAGATCAGATTGTGTGGTGTGTATATAAGTGTATCACATTGCTCTGCAGCAATAACACTCACATTATTGTTTCTTTAAATGTCAGTATATGTGGTTATAAATTAGCATGTGTAAATAAAATACTTTGGTCTTGTTATAAGTCATTTATTAGGTAACACAACGAGGTGTCAATAGGTCATGAAATCGCCTAAAAATTCTCGTTAATGCCCTGGGCGCTAGTAACACCCCCTAAAACACAATTGTCCCTCTTTGGCAATTCGAAATGTTGGGAGGTATGATGTTACAATAAATGAGTGGATAAAATAAGCGCCACATTCATAGAAACATTAGGAGAGAGGTGCCTGCCCCAAGGAGCTTACAGTCTAAATGGGTAATAGACAGATAACAGGGTATGAGGGTGTCAAGTGCTGAGATTACAAGTGCAGAGTTTGGCCAAAGGTAATGCATGGTCCTAGTGCTCCAGAAGATAAGATTTCAGGCTGAGTATATCTCTGACATTCAAGGCCTTAAAGGGATAGTAACCCCCCGAACAACGTGACGCTAGATGCGAGGAATCATGCAAACATACTTAACCCCCTTATTCCTATCTCTCAAACCTTCATGGTTTGAGAGATGTAAGACAAGAAACACCTCCACTCCCTCCCCATTCTGCCTGACGAGCTGTAAAGCTGTCAGAGGCAGAATCCGGTCGACCGACTTACGGTGGCTCTGCAGGAGCTCTGACATCTCGATATCTCTGTATAATTACTTCATTGGAATGGTCTAGACCATGTGCCAGACACACGTTTTAGACCATACCGATGAAGTAATAATACGGAAATATCTAGAGGACAGCGCTCCTGAAGAGCCGCCGTCTGGTCACGGAAGCAGAATCTCATGATATCCGCTATACAGCGGACGCGTGAGAAGGGGGAGCGAGCGGAGGTCCTTCTGGTCTTACATCTCTCAAACCATAAAGGTTTGAGAGATGGGAATAAGGGGGTTAAGTACGTTTGCATGATTCCTCGCATTTGGCGTCACATTGTTCGGGGGGGGGGGTTACTATCCCTTTAACCCTTTGAGTGACAGAGGGGTACTCCTCTGTCACTCAAAGGGTTAAAGCCCCTCATTTAAATCAATGGAGGGTGATATTTGTCTTCTATCGTGCAGTTACTTTGCCCTATAATTGCTCTATTTATATCTAAGCATATAGCCTTTGGCCTGGGAGTTCCCCATCTTGCATCATCAACCACACGCCAACGGGTTTTCTGGTATTTATTATGTATAATGCATTAGTTTCATTGCACTATGTACATCCTTCCTTCCCACTCACAGCACCATGCTACATTACAACCAGTGCCCAGCATTGATGCACCTGTTCAAACTCATTTTTCACCATAAAATTTAAAGAAGCCACAAACTTTTTTTTAATCATTGAAAGCGTGGTATGTTATATTGCTTTTCCTGCAGAATATAACAAAGTACTACACCGATATAAAAACATTTTATTTAAAAGTAATTACAGTTTTTTTTTTTTTTTTTTTTATTACTAAACTGCAATTTTCTATTATGGACCCCAGAGGGTGATATGCCTGTCAATGAATATGGAAAAAGTCTATGACTCAAACACTCCCATAAAATGCTTTATAAAAAGTTGACTGGACTACAATTCCCTTCTTTAGAGAGTATATATACTTTACTAGATTGGTACGTTATGGATTAGATTTAAATATTATCATGACAGGGGTGGAAAGGTCCTAGAATGTTCTAACATTTTACTTTAGGTTCCTAAATGTTAAGGTAGGGCTGTCCAAGTTCAGTCCTCAAGGCCAAAAACAGGCCGGGTTTTAAAGGGATAGTAATGATTCAAAATAAAAGCAACTCCGATTAACTTTCATAGAATTTGGTCCATGGAGAGTGTTATTTCAATACTGTCAGAGTTGTAGTTCAAGAGTAATTGAATGATAAAGTATCCCTCTCCCACCCCTTTTACCTAGTGTAAGACGCCGCCCCTCAGGTGTGGAATCTGGTCCACAGACCAGACAACTCACAGCATAGGACAATCTTCTTACTGTAAGAACAATGAAAGCCCTGCCCCAGTTGACAGGTTTTCAGGTTTTTCCCTTATGCTAATTGAAGATTGTCTCTCTCTGCAAGCCATCTGGACACCACCTTTCTGTTCTGAGCTGAGCAGTGTTACATCAGTAAAAGGGGCGGGAGGGGGATACTTTATGAATTACTCTTGAACTACAACTCTGACAGTATTGAAATAACCCTCTCCATGGCCCAAATACTATGAAGAGTAATTGGAGCTGCTTTTATTTTGAAACTATACATTTCCCTGATTAAAGGGATAGTAATGTTTGTTATAAAATAGCTCACTGAGTCTTCTTTATAGTAAATGTAACACATTGTGCTATGTTTATCTACTTGCTTTTGTGTAGTTCAAAAGATATGTTGAGAAAGATCCCCCTCCCGCCCCTTGTGGCCGCATCACACTGAATCTGCTGTCTGGTCCAGACGGATGAAGCGAGGGACAAACTTCAATAAGCAAAGGAAAATCCTGCCCTTCTTCATCAAGGGAGGCAGGGCTTTCCTTACACTTACTTGCTGTAATGTGTCCCTCACTGCATCCGTCCGGTCCCAGGACCAGATTTCACATTCAGTGGGAGGCAGAGGAACTTTGTACTCTTAAAGGGATAGCAATGTTTCATAATAAAAGCAGCTCTAATTAATCTTCATAGTATTTGGACCTTGGAGAGTGTTATTTCAATTCTGTCAGTTGTAGTTCAAGAGTAATTCAATGACAAAGTATCCCCCTCCCGCCCCTTTTACTGATGTAACACTGCTCAGCCAGATCAGAAGGGAGGTGCCCAGGTAGACTGCAGAGAGGGACAATCTTCAATTAAGATAAGGGAAAAACCTGAAAAACTTGTCAAGGGGGGGGAAGGGATTTCATTGTTCTCATAGGAAGAAGATTGTCCCCTTCTGTTATCTGTCTGGTCTATGGACTGGATTCCACATCTGAGAAGAGATGGCTTACACTAGGTAAAAGGGGCGGGAGGGGAAACTTTGCTTGTGAATATCTCTTAAACCATAAAGGTTTGAGAGATAAGACATCATTCTTCATGTTTTTTTAATGTCTACAAAATAAAATAAAGATAAAACGAAGTATTACTATCCCTTTAATATCTCTTGAACTACACAAAAGTAAGTAGATAAACATAGCACAATGTGTTACATTTACTATAAAGACTCAGCGAAATACTTTGTAACAAACATTACTATGCCTTTAAGTATAGGTGAGTTTATCAGTGGATCATTCGTTATAACTGATTCACCTGTGCTTAATCAGGAAAGTACTTAACCCTTTGAGTGCCCAAAAGTTTAAATCATGGCCTGTTGGTGGCCCTTGAGGACTGAACTTGGACAACCCAGTGTTAAGGTACATTTAATATCCATCTGCATTTATGCATCACTTTCATTGGCTCAGAGTATACTTAGAGCCCATAGCTACACTTTTAAACTGTTCCTATGTACCATGGAAAGCGGAAATGAATTGCTGCTAGAACTCATTGCATTAACTGTAGTAAAAAGGCATCAACATCCTGTGGTAGTGACAAGGCAGATCCAACTTCCCCAACAACTGCAATATCCTGCCTGTGGGGAAAGTCCTGCATAAAGATTGGGAACGGTTTAAATACCAGAGGGGTGCACAATGCATTGCACTCCCTTCTGCTCCTTAAATGATCATCATCCATGGTGCACAACATACAGCATATACTATTGTTTGTTTAACCCAATGAGACCTCTCTAGCATCAAAATGTTAATTAGCCACATCAAGGCATCTCCTGGTAATGGCCACATGAAAGTCTATAATGATACCTACTAATAAAAAAACCCCACATACTTTAATATGGGCAGAACATCCTAGTAGGTCACTATGGATAAGTTATGTGGATTGGTTCTCCAAAATGAACCTTTAAAGGAACACCAACAGTTGCAAATGAAGTAGGAACTAAATATCACGTCCTTACAATTAACATGCAAGATGATTTTAGTGAACGTATAATTAAACCCTTTTCGCTTAGTCCATGTGAAACATAGGAACCAGGGAGTAAAGTTCCCCTCATCTGGAGGGCAGGGCAATTAAAAAAAGGGTAGGACCTCTGAGGCAGAGACTCCCCTGTTTCCCCCAGCTTTACTCTCTGCCCCTCAGTTTGAACATATAACAAAAAGAAACAAGTGAGAGAAAAGAAGACAATTCCTGACCAGAGACCCCAAGAGGACCCCTCTGCCCAGAGACTTAAACCACGTGTTTTTTTTTTTCTCCTCCGGGTAAGCGTTCTGTGTTCCACATAGACTAAGAGAAAAGGATTTAATGGTAAGTTCACTAAAATCCTCTTTTGTCTTTCATCTTATTTTGGAGCACAGGAACCATGGAGATATACCAAAGCATCCACCAAGATTCCTGGAAGGAAAAAAGACCCCTTCATTGTAGACCAGTATTCCACAGGACTAATTGGCACAAAATGAACCTGAGGTGTCAAAGGACACCAAACTGGCACACTAAACAACCGAACAAGAACCAACAGGATTCAGAAGTCTAAGAAAAAACATGAGAATGTCCCTAAACAGGCACTACTGCCTGAAGGACCTTCCAACCAGAACTGGCCTCAGTTGAAGCCAGGAAATTCACCCGGTAGTGGCTGGGGAAAGTTTGCAAAGAGAACCACATCACCACCTAGTACAGCTGCTAAGGAGTGTCCTGATTGTCAAAGGCCCAAGATGAGCCTAATGATCTGGTGAAATGTGCAGTGACTAGATAAGGAACATTTGCCTTCCTGAGGACATATGCCTGTTGGATGGTCACCTTGATCCAGGAAGCCACGGTAACCTTAGATACAACCTAGCCCGCATGTGGGCCCTTCGGGATGACAAAAAGAGGATCTGATTTCCTAAATGGCTGTGTGATAAATGTAGTACTTTAAGCAAAATACCACATCCAGCAGATGAAGGTCTTTCTCCTGTTTGTTGTAAGGAGCTGGGCAAAAGGAATAACAATTTCCTGAATAATGTGAAAGTCCAAGGAGACCTTGGGCAAGAAATCCCTAGAAGTATGCAAAGCCATCCTATCCTGGTGACAAAGCCTGGGGGTCGGCTGCTCAGTGTACCAACACAATGGCCAGAAAGAAGGCCATCTTGAGAATCAAATAACACAAGGAAGCAGCTGAGAGAGGTTCAGATGGAGAATTTTCAAGCACTCCTATTACAAAATTCAAGTCCCAGAGAGAAGTAGGGTCACTAAAGTCAGGGTAGCCTGAGACATTCCCTGAACAAAGGTTTTGACATCAGGGAGCAAAGGAATGCTCTGCTGGAAAAGAACAGAGCTTAGGCTGAGACCTTTATTGACACCATCATGAGGAAAAGCCAGAACCACCAGAATACTGAAAGGCCATGGAAATGCATCACACCACTGAGAGAATAGGGAACAAATTATATGATTCAGCCAGACTGTCAAAGCCACTCTTTCCATCTGATGATGGCAAACTGGGTCTTGGGTCAGAAGATCTGATCTCAGAGGAAGGCAAAAGGGCTCTTCAATGGACAGATTGAGAAGGTCTGAGAACCATGCCTAATGAGGCTAGAAGGGAGCCAATCAGGATGATGTGAGTTGTCTCCATCCTGATCATCCAAAAACAGGAGATTGGCCGGCACATATACTAGATGAAAGCTCCATGGAGTAGACAAATCCATCACAAACACTAGAGGGTCCTTTGATCAGGCATAGAAGAGGGGGACTTTGTGGTTCTTGTGGGAAGCCAAGATAGCCACTGATCATATTCCCTAGGGACAGACAATCAGGTCCAACATGCTCTAGTTGAGTTCCCAATTTCTGAGATCCAGGTGTTGGCGACTCATGTTTTCCACACCTACAAGGTGAATTGCAGAGATGACCAGAACATAAGACTCGGCCCACTGGGGGATCTTCTGAACCTCGCACAAGCTAGTACCTTCCTGGCAATTGATGTATGTAATCAATGTTGCATTGTCTGACTGGACTCTCAACGTGGCCCTGTCAGAACATGGGACCAGTGGCGAAGCATCAAACAGATAGCCCGTATCTCAAGAGCACTGACTGGAAGACTATGTTCTTCTATGGTCCAGAGACCCTGAGCCATTGGGGAACTGTTACCCCAGCCCATCAGACTGGCAAACTTGGTGACCACCGCCCCCACACACACTCAGGGATGACAAACAGATGTCCCAGTATCAGATTGAATGTTGGAGTATGTCCAACTGTAACTCCCTCATTAGGAATAGAAAGAAGGTGAGTGCTTCCATCGGAGAGACCAGACAGCCTAGCACTGTCTTGTATTCCTGTAATAACCCTGAATTCTAGGATAGTATTGGAGTCACCTGAAGGGACAGACTGGATCTTGTCTTCTGGCAGAAACACCTTCACTTGGAGGATATCAAATCTCAAGCCAAGAAAAAGGCACCCGTATCCACAGCATGGGAGGTTCCCAACATGCCACAAGAAAGATCAGTCCTTTGGCACTCCTATGGTTTAGTATCAGGGCCCCCTTCCAAGGAAAGAAGAGACTAATGCAGCTATCTGTGCTACGAGGCATGTGAGGGAGAACAGACAGATAGGAATGGGTGCCTAATCATTGAGAGAATGGAAAAGCATAACAGGACATAAAGATGGACCATTACATTCAAAGATACACCCTGAGGCTTTGGCAGGGAAGATTTGTCGAAGGAGGGGGTCTGCCAAGAATGCAGGACCCCCTGTAACTGGGATGGAAAGAGTTGCAAAGTGGACTTAAGGTCCCTAGTAGCAGCCTTGAACTCTTGCACACAAACTGGCTCTAATGCATGGCTGGAGGTCCCCCTGGGAGACTCTCAGGGACATCAGAACATGCCGGGCATAAACAACCTGAGAATTCTCTAGGTAACTCTAAATGACAGAAAGAGCAATGTGCAATAGGGAATACAGAGACCCCAGCATCCTTAATCTTAGGTCTGGCCCCAAGCTCCAATGGTATAGACATTCACACAGTGTCAGTAACCTTACTGTATTAGAAATCACCCAATTACAGTGTGTATGATTAAAGTTACATCCCAGAAAATCGCTCAAATAGACATCTGGCGGGTGAAGGGTTAATCAGCAGAGGAAAGGAGGAGAATCCAAGTCCTGAGTAGGATACTCGTTCTGGAAAGAGCACAAAATGGCTGCCGCAGCGGGAGCCGATCAGAAATGAGCGCACAAAGCAAGCTCTCGTGGGAAATTTAGTTTTCCCAGAAAAGTACCCAAACATTACGCTAGAAACATGAACCGGATGATAGAGCAAGGGCAGACAAGTAAAATGAGCCATCTCTGAAGTCACTAGGTTAAATGGTTGCAGAGATTTGTCCCAAACTGTACAGTCTCATAGGAGTGAATGGAGCAATGGCGCCTATGCGGTAAATAAATGCCAAACCAGTAGCTAAAGAGTTAAATACTACCTAAACCTGCTCCAAATACCCAACAGACAGATAGACCCAATGAGTACAGGAGTGTGCAATAGGAACTCCAAACGAAAAACCCCTGGGACACAGGGACACTGTGAACCTGCAGCACACAAAAGATTGCTTACCTTTCCTGCAGATCTTCTGTCTTCAGATTACCATGTTAAAAGAAGAAGCCTCAGTGGGCAACTCCTGGGGAAAGAACATGTAGCCAAGATTTTCCCCCAGGGCTTAAGGTCCCCAAAAAGCACCTGGTCACTGAGTTAGCCACATCTAAGGGCATTGTCAGTTATGGTAATCCGCCTAATGGTGGTATTCAATTTCTAACAGAAAAATAAAAACCTTCTAAATCTATAGCAGAACTGTTCTCTTGCCTGTGTTATCTTCACCAAGGAACAAATCTTTCTGGATCTGGTTGGCTAGCTGCAGCCAAGGAGGGAAGGTAGGCTCCACCTCTGCATACAATTCTAGAATTGTTCCTGCCTACTTAAAGGGGCGGCTCTCCTACCCAGAGTTACCAGCAACCTGTATTGGACGACTGAGAAATGAGAATTATATATCTTTCCTGCTGCCAAGTTAGTTTTTACTGAAACTTCCTTATGTCCCACTCTTGAAAGAAATGTATTTAATCTTCTCTTAAAGGGATAGTCATACTTCGTTTTAACTTTATTTTATTTTGTAGGCATTAAAAAAACATGAAGAATGATATAAGTCTTATCTCTCAAACCTTTATGGTTTATGAGATATTCACAAGCAAAGTTTCCCCCTCCCGCCCCTTTTACCTACTGTAAACAATCTCTTCTCAGATGTGGAATGCAGTCCATAGACTGGACAGATAACAGAAGGGGACACTCTTATTCCTTTGAAAACAATGAAATCCCTGCCCCCCTAGACAAGCTTTTCAGGTTTTTCCTTTATCGTAATTGAAGATTGTCCCTCTCTGCAATCTACCTGGGCAGCTCCCTTCTGCCCTGGCTGAAAAGTGTTACATCAGTAAAAGGGGCGGGAGGGGGACACTTTGCTTGTGAATATCTCTTAAACCATAAAGGTTTGGGAGATGAGACTTACATCATTATTCATGTTTTTTTAATGCCTACAAAATAAAATAAAGTTAAAACGAAGTATTACTATCCCTTTAAATGTATCCATTGTATATTCCATTACCACATCCTTTGGCAAGGAATTCCACAATTTAAACTGTATGGTTTAAAAAAAAAAAAAAAAAACCCTTCCCGTGCCAAGTTAAAACCTCCTTTCCTCTAATCTCAACGGGTGCCCCCTGGTCTTGGAATGAATAGCTCACCAGAGAGATCCTTGTATTGACCTCTCATATACTTGTACATTGTGATAATATCTCCCCTTGGTAGCCTTTTCTCTACAGTAAATAAACAAAGTTTGTCTAGTCGTTCATCATACATCAAGTGCTCAATTCCCTTAATTTCATAGCTCTTTGTCATACCCTCTCCAGTTCTAGAGTATCTTTTTTCAGAACTGGTGCCCAAAACTGTACTGCTTATTCGAGGTGAGGTCTTACCAATGATTTGTGCAATGGCAAAATGATTTTATCCACTCTTGATTCAATACCCCTTTTTATACAAGACAGGACTTTGCTTTTATTACTGCTATTCGACACTGGTCACCGCTTCCCATTTCGTAGCACTTATAGAAAAATATTTTCTGCATTTTAACACATTAAAGGGGTATAATAACCTAATACCAAGTCTCTCTATTTGAGGAGGTGACCTAGAGGCAGACTTCAATAAATTCAGAGATCAGTACAGAATTAGAGAAAAGAAAAAAAAAAAAAAACATATAGATGCACCTGTTCTATTTATTAGAGACTTCTAACAAGGTAATATTAACCTAATAATAAAACTTTAGCTACGATTATTCTTTACAATTTTTCTTTACATGTTGCTGTCTCTTTCTCTATATTTACTTATGTTTTTTAGTTCAAAAGCTATTCAAAAGGAAATTATCCCATTCCCACCCCTTAGATTTCTGATCCGTTTGTGGGACGGGACGGATGCAGCAAGGGACAATCTTCAGTCAGCAAGTATAAGGAAAACCCTGCCCCCTTGATGGAGGTCATGATTTTCCTTTTCTTACTGAAGATTGTCCCTTGTCTCTCTCCAGCTGGACCAGACAGAGGCAGTGTCATGTGGCCAGAAGGGGATTTTTTGAACTACAAATCTGTACGTAACTATAAATAGCACTACATGTAAAAAACAAAAAAAAAACCTGTAAATCAGAGCTAGTGTTTTATTGAGGTTTTACCATCAATTTAATGGACAACCAACGCCTCCTAATAACCCTCTCCTTCTGACAACTCAATCTTACCATGGCTAGAAAATCCTAGTGGCCTCTATTAATGTTGCTCTTGTGCCTCCTAAAGGTCACGTCAATGGAAGAGGACATGATCTCAGACTCTTCTCACTGCACATGATAATCTTAACCTTTTAAAGGGATAGTAATACTTTGTTGTACCTTTATTTTGTAGGCATTAAAAAAACATGAAGAACAATAGTCTTATCTCTCAAACCTTTATGGTTTGAGAGATATTCACAAGCAAAGTTTCCCCTCCCGCTCCTATTACCTAGTGTAAGCCATCTCTTCTCAGATGTGGAATCCAGTCCATAGACTAGACAGATAACAGCAAGGGACAATCTTCTTACTGTGAGAATAATAAGTACCCTGCCCCCCTTGACAAGTTTTTCAGGTTTCTCCCTTATCTTAATTGAAGATTGTCCCCCTCTGCAATCTATCTGGGCACCTCCCTTCTGATCTGGCTGAACAGTGTTACATCAGTAAAAGGGGCGGGAGGGGGATACTTTGTCATTGAATTACTCTTGAACTACAACTCTGACAGAATTGAAATAACACTCTCCAAAGTCCAAATACTATTATGATTAATTAGAGCTTTTATTATGAAACATTACTATCCCTTTAAGAACAAGTATGTGTGAAACACACTGGTTTGCTATGAGTTGTACAATCCTCTAGTCCTTAAAGGGTTAGTAAACCCTCACAAAAACTGTTCGCGAATGGATAGGAATAATAAAAAAACACGTAATGCCCTTATTCCCATCGCTCAAACAGTTATGAGCTCCCGCTCCCTCCCCTTTCTGCCTGACGAGCTGTAAAGCTGTCAGAGGCAGAATCCGGGTCGACCGACTTTAGGCGGCTCTTCAGGAGTGTTGACATCAGGATATCTAACTATAATTACTTCATCGGTATGGTCTACAATGTGTGCCTGGCTTGCAAGCACACTTTGTAGACCATTCCGATGAAGTAATCATAGTTAGATATCTCGATGACAGCACTCCTGAAGAGCCTCCGTCTGGTCCCGGAAGCAGGATCTCATGACTTCCGCTATACAGCGAATGCACGAGAAGGGGGTGGGAGTGGAGGTCTTTATTTTCTTACATCTCTCAGACCATAACGGTTTGAGAGATGGAAATAAGGGCATTACATGGTTTTTTTTTTTTATATTCCTATCAATTCGTGAACAGTTTTTGGGGGGGTTTACTATCCCCTTAACCCCTAAACGATGGGCGATCCAGCAGGTGGAGGCCGTTCAGGACCACGGCACTTTCTTTTTCACAATGAATTGTGGGATGGCAGAGCAGCGTGCAGCCGCGCTGCCATCCAAGAATTCAATGACGTGTAAGGATTGGCATGTCACTCCTGGCACCTCATACTTCATTACGGGGTTAAGTAGGTTCATGCACGTACCTGTTAGATTGAAAAACCTGTTATGGACATGACATCTAGGACAGATTGTTCAAGAGATGACATACAAATGGACAAGGGGAACATTCATAAGGGCCATTACAATTTGGCCATAGTACGATAAGATAGGAAATATTAGCTCTTCATTAAAAGCCAGTTATCCCTAGGTTAGAATTCCCTTTAACGATAAAGATGCGGGCAAGACAGCCAGGCACATTGCTCAGTCCAACCAATCAACACAGAAATAAAATGAATCGGACACATAATTATGCAAAGCAAATTGATTTATTTCAAGGACAAGCATCCTAGTATTGCTGAAGGGTTCACCTCCTGTGGAATCGATCGTCAGGTTACAAATTCCCTGTCTAAAGTTCAAGTGCTCTGATACATTCTTTTTAACAATTGAAAAAAGTAATAATGACCTACAAGGTACGTAGCTACTTGCACATCATGTAAAGATACAATTGCTTTGTTCCGTTTAGAAAAAAAAGTATTCAAGTAGTAAAATAAAGGGTTTTTTTATCACTTACATTTAAAATGGGAAGTTAACACCTCCCAATAACAGCTTTATCTTACATGGACAAAATTGAAATAGATATCATCAGTCAGTCCTGCATGTCAAGTCATACAACACAAACTTTGCCCACTGCACAATCTTAAAGGGTCCGTAATGCAACCCCGAAAACATTTAGATTTAGGTAGATACTGAAAAACGAAACTATTTGCAACAAACCCTATCAAACCGCTACGGTTTAAAGGGGAACTACCACCCCGCAATAACTTAAGCTTCACTGATTGCTCATCTGGCGACTAGCTGCTTAGTAGCGCTAGTCACCAGAAATATTACCCGGTTCAGCAGATATCGGCGTTTTACCGATGGTGACAGGAGCAGGATGCAAAAGGGACTGACAGCGCAGGCGCACGGACGTCACTGTGAAGAGACGTCCGTGCTTCCTGCTCCTGTCACCATCGGTAAAACGCCGATATCTGCTGAACCGGGTAATATTTCTGGCGACTAGCGCTACTAAGCAGCTAGTCGCCAGATGAGCAATCAGTGAAGCTTAAGTTATTGCGGGGTGGTAGTTCCCCTTTAAGAGATATAGGGATTCAAAGTTCCCCCTCCCTCCCCTTTTCCTGACATCAGCGTTTAGCTGACAGCAGGAGATTCCGGTCCTGGGACCAGCAGGAGGCTCTGCAGAAATCGCGCTACTTAAAAATAATTCATTAACTAGAAAGGTCTACAAATTGTGCTTGCAAACCAGGCACACTTTGTAGACCTTTCCAATGAATGAATTCTTTAGCAATAACGCTATTTCAGCTCTGCTGCAGAGCCTCCTCGAGTCGTACGACTCGATCCTCCTGCTGTCAGCTTTACAGCTGACGTCAGGAGAAGGGTCTCAAACCATAGCGGTTTGAGAGAGAGGGTTTGTTGCAAATAGTTTATTTTTTCAATCTCTACCTAAATCTAAATATTGTTTATGGGACATTACGGTCCTTTTAACCCTTTGAGTGACAGAGGTATCCAACACATTGCAAATACCTCTCTGGCACTCAAAAGGTTACGACCAGTGGGGTGGGCCACACATTGTGAAGTGATGCGACACAGATCCCTCTGATTGTTAAAAGATTAACCCCTTAAGGATCAGCTGTCCAGGAAAGTTACCTTCTCTTAAAGGGATAGTAATAGATTATTTTTATAACTTTATTTTGTAACTATTAAAAAGTTAAAATAAATGTCCCCAGTCCCATCTATCAAACCGTTATGGTTTGAGAGATAATCGTACTGAAAGTTCCCCCCTCCCCTTTCCCTGACATCAATGCTCTAGCTGACTGCAGGGGAATCCTGGACAAGCGGAGGCATTTAGTTTAATTTTTAATAGCTACAAAATAAAAAGTTATAAAAATTATTACTATCCCTTTAAGGACCACTTTGGTCCTTGCTGACATGCCAGCACACGTGACCTGTTATGTGTACTGGTGCACAGAGCTGGGGTCAGAGACCTCTCCAGTCTTTTTTACTAGCAAAATGTATGTGCCATGCCAGGACTTTCACTGGTCCTTAAGGTAAAAAAACGCATGACAGTCATAGCATGTCGCGTGGTCCTTAAGGGTTTTTAAGATCATGTGCAGTCGGCAGGGTACTACCAGCAAGTGTCATGGCCGCCACCATGGACAAGACACTCAGGACTGATTGAGGATGCCATTTCTTGAACAAAGGCACAACATTTCTATGGTCAATTAGGAGTTCTTTGCCATAACATGTTAACCCTTTGAGCGCAATGCATTGCGTACCCCTCTGGCACTCAAAGGGTTAAGTGCGGCGTTATCAGAAGGCGTTGCTTCTCCTTTAAGGTCTCAATTTAAGAAAAGAAGCATTTGTACACGTTCTTAAGTTTTCGTTTTCTTTTATATTTTGGACCAGTTGTCAACTAGAAATATCCAATTCTCCTGTTTATTCAGATATATATTATATATATTTTAGTTATCCCTTTAAGCTCTTTAATAATTTAAGGACCATAGGGGCTTACACCACATTGCTTGGAGTACCCCTCTGGTCCCCAAGATGCCAACAAACTAAGAAGAGAACGTATACCGGCACCATAATCACGGCAGACAGATCTAAAGTTTATAGAATGCCCTCCTGAAAATTCATTTCAAAATAGAGATGCTTTATTTTTTTTTTTTTTTTCATTTTTTTTTTTTTTTCCAGAACTGTAAAAGCCATAAAAATAGCAAAAAAATATGTTAAGAATTTATTTTTATTTATTACAAATGCCTCCTTTAACACTTAGTGCCAGAAGGGGTGCAACACATTCAGGAGCAATGCGCTGAACAGCCCTCTGTCATCCAAAGGGTTAAACTCTCCTGACAATTGCTCTGCAATTTCGTGTTTTTTTTTTTTTTTTGTTTGTTTGTTATTTTTCCACTTTCACTAAGAAACCAAGAAAGGGAGAGGTTTACAAAATTAAAGGCACAGTAAACCTTATATCATAGGTCTTTTCCTGCCAAGTGAAAGAGGCATACGCCCACTGCTGGGAGATTCTTAATTCAAAAGTTTTTACAGCTGAAACTGGATTTAGTTACATTACCGTAAATTCTCAGGTATAATACACGCACCTGTGTATAATATGCAGGTGTACATTATACCCAAGATTTTAGGGGAAAATTAGAGTGCCTATGTATAATACACACTCTTTTTTCCCCCCCGTCACATTCACACTAAAAAAAATTTTTATATTGCCTCACGGATTGCCTCCCTCCCCTCTTACAGTGATCCTTCTCCTCCCCTCCCCCTCTGTAGTCCAATCCAACAGCCTGACAGGGTCCTAGCAGGCGGCATGCTTGCATCAGCCACCTTCTTCCAGCATTTCCGTGTGAGGACCTCTTCTTTTAAGCCAATGGTAACGTCTTGTGAGGACCACATTGCGCATTGGATCTATGGTATTACCCTGCAAGGACCTTTTGGTCTCTGAAGACATTACCATTGGCTTAAAAGAAGAGGTCCTCACACGGAAATGCTGAAAGTGGGCAGCAGATGCAAGCATGCCGCCAACTAGGACCCTATTAGGCTGCCGGATTGGACTACAAAGGGGGTGAGGAGGATCAGGGTAAGTGGGGAGGGAGGCAATCAGTCCGGCAATATAAAAATATTTTTTCCCTCATGTCTAATACGCACCCCCCATTTCACACCAGGTAAACAGGGGCAAAATTGTGAGTATTATACACAAGATTTTACGGTAATCTCTTAAAGAAGAAGGGTGTGCACCATTTTTCACAATATGTTGCACACCCCTCTGGACCTTAAATGGTTAATCTGCAGTTTTCAGATGTAGTCACCAGGTGGTGTGGTTCCTAATGCTTACTATGGAGAGTTGTAGTCAGTGACTTAAGCTCTCCCATGGAGTGTATTAAACAAATTTCCTTAAGAAAAGTTGTTGCTGTGTCTAACAATTCATTTTAACCTTTTGTGCGTCAGAGGGGTACACGCAACATTGTTTTGCAATGCGCTGCATGACCCGCTAGCTTTCAAAGGGTTAAAATGTGCAAGACTGAGCCGTAATAACATTTGAATTAAACATCTACCAATGCCAGGAGTATCTCTTACTTTGAAGGAAAAGCCCTATAAAAATGTTTTAATTAAAATATAAAAAAAAAACAGTTTACTGCTCCGCTTAACAAGTTGAACTTGCTAGTACACAGAGCCTCCTAACGGAGTCTTAATTTATTCCATCTGTTTAAAATAGTAGACCTCTAATATAAGCAGTAGAGCTGCAAACTTCATTTCAGCCCAAGCTTGCCTATCCATAACTATCTTGAGAGGATAACTTGAATATAAATCCTCAATGTCACTTTGTAAGCAAAGTCTCCCATACTTGGCCGCTCAGCTAACACTTACAGTTTGAAACAATGTTTTAGTGCTCAGTCAAGTCCAACCTATATTGTCCTGTTTTAATGATTAACAAACCAAACAGGTGACCCATGTTCCACATGTCAACTCCCCTGATACGGCTTCTAAAAAAGGATTCTGAACGCAACCAGAAAAACTGTGACAGCTCATGAGCGACTTATTGATGTGCCACTAGCGTTTGCGGTCAGAAGACTACACCCTTAAAAGCTTGTGACTCAATTATTTTCTATCTGTTCGAGATCCAAATCACAGTCTAATGGAAACATGGTGCCTTCTGTGCTCTCCGAGTCGCTCGTATCTTCTTCACTTTCGCTCACTGTGGCTTCCCTCTTGTAATTCCTGGCATTTTTAATATGGCATGAACCAAGTCGTCTCGAATCCTCAAAGGACTTCAATGGACTCGATCCAGGAGTGATGAGATTCATGATGTCACTTGAATCGCAGGGAGAGGAGACTATAGTCTTCAACTGAGGATCGTCATCCTCTTCATAATCCAGAGAGCAAAGGCTTTTAGAATTTTTTAATGTCTAAAGAAAATAAAGAAATAAACTTGTAAGTCAGCTAGTTATGGCAAAAGAAACAGCATGTCTTAAAAACCGCCCATACTTGCCTTATTATTACCATAAAAAAAAAGACCTATGAATTTTTGCTCTTGTGCCTTTAAGATATTATCAATCAGTCCTTGATGTTATGTCCATGGAGGTGGACATGACAACTTCTGGGAATTTTTTCAACCTGAAGCAGGCAAAGTGCAAGAGCCTACTTAAAGGGATAATATTCCACAAACCGCTCCAATTAATCATCATAATATTTGGGCCATGGAGAGTGTTATTTCATTACTGTCAGTTGCAGTTCAAAAGTAATTGAATGATAAAGTATCCCCCTCCCGACCCTTTCTCCTAGTGTAAACCACCTCCCTCAGATGTGGAATCTGGTCTCTTGACCGGACAGATCACAGCAAGGGACAATCTTATTACTGGAAAATCATAAGGAAAAAAAATGCCACCTTGACAGGTTTTTCCTTATGTTAATTGAAGATTGTCCCTCTCTGCAATCCATCCGGACAGTCTTGCTGCTCTGAGGTGAGCAGTGTTACATCAGTAAAAGGGGTGGGAGGAGGATACTTTATCATTCAAGTACTCTTGAACTACAACTCTGACAGTACTGAAACACTCTCCATGGCTCAAATACTATAATGCTTACATAAGTTATCCCCAATTGATTATCAGTAGCTCGTTAATCATGGAAAAAGAGTAAAAGTGTCTTAAGTGCCGGCCGTCATGAGTTGGAATCATAACATTGCACGGAACTTATGATTCCAACTCATTCCGGCACTTAATACACTATTTCTATGATGAACAAGCTACTAATAAGTAGATGGGGGTAACTTATGTAAGCACTCTAGTTCTGTTTTAAGCCTTTAACCATTTGAATGCCTAAGGCACAAGCAACACATTGCAAAACAATGTGTTGCTTACCCCTCTGGCACACAAAGGGTTAATGCTCAAAGTAATGTGCAGAGCATAGCAAAACAATGTGCATTAACACCCCCTCTGGTACATAAATGTTTAACCCTTTGAGTGCCAGATACCTCTGGCACTCAGAGGGTTAATGTTACCATGTGTGGTCTGTGGAGGTTTTGTTTTGTGAGGCTGCTGGTATGTCACGTCGGCCTCCTGGGAAAGACATCAGGACTGACTATGTTATCTCTTGAACAGCTGCAAAAACCATAGGGGTTATTAGGATTTTGTGGACATAAGTTACATGGGGGGGTTATTAGGTCGTGTTAGAATACATTTATACATTTTAAAACTCTGCTTTCTGATATAAAATGTGTTTAACCTTTTGAGTGCCAAAGGGTTATGCAACGAATTGCTTTGCAGCCCCCTGACACTCAAATAGTTAATTACATAATCTAAGATGCAACATTTCTGAAAGTCAAATAACTGAAGTTTGAAGTGTTTCACAATAATTTAATAGGTTTCCACAAATGGATGGAACGGAGTATGTTTGAAACTGCCTGCTGTGTTTCAGTGGGCGTAGGGGGAAGAAGTATTCCTTTGCACTCTCACTTCCTGCTCAGGAGTCTCTGCACCCTGTTTCTGAAATTAGGTGTGTAAAGTAAAATTGCTTCCCCGGCTTGTTGACACACAGCATGCATCATAGTGTGTTCCTCTTTAGAGGACATTAGATGTCCATAACTCCCAAGTATCCCTCTTTAGAAGGGACACTCCCTCTTAAGACCCAAATCCCGTCTCACTTTTTAGGGGATGAGACTGAATGGTGTGTATATAAATATATCACTTTGCTCCACAGGTATAAAACTCACATTAATGTTTGTTTAAACTTCAGTATACGTGTTTATATATTAGTCTGTATAAGTAATTTACTTCATTTAGAACAGTACCAATGTATTCAGTTACATATAGAGATGTCAATAGACCATGAAGTGACCTAAAAATTCTCTGTAATGCCCCACCCACCAGCCACGCCCCCAGCACAACCAAAAACAAAACTGAGGTATGTATGCATATATATATACTAGTTTAAAAGTCTGTGTACACGGGCCACAGTGCCACTCAGCAGCCTTGGCTGGTGCCCAGAGCGCCTCTGCTCACCAAGCAGTCCCAGGAAGGTGCACAGAGAGGACTGTTGTCCTAATTCGGAAAGCCCCACTCTATCAGCTGTGGCGCATTCAGGCAGTCTGTACAGCGCATGACTTCAGTGTGGGCAGTCTCTACTGCGCATGACTGCTTCTGACAAACATCCTAGCGAATTATTATATACATTTATATACATACATATATATACACATATACATACATATATATACACATATACATACATATATATACACATATACATACATATATATACACATATACATACATATATATACACATATACATACATATATATACACATATACATACATATATATACACATATACATACATATATATACACATATACATACATATATATACACATATACACACATATACACACATATACACACATATACACATATATATACATACATATACACACATATACACATATATATACACATATATATACACATATATATACACATATATATACACATATATACACATATATACACATATATATACATATATATACATATATATACACATATATATACACATATATATACACATATATATACACATATATATACACATATATATACACATATATATACATATATATACATATATATACATATATATATGTATGTATGTATGTGTGTGTGTATATAATTTGCATGTTAAATCAAAAGTTTTACTGTCACATTAATCATTTGCATTTCAGTGAGGTGCTGGCAGTTTTAACCAGTTGACGTTAGTGGTATTTGTTTACTGCAAGAGGAGGTTTCTAAACCCAGTCAGGCTGCATTTCTCTGCAGTCAACATTTGTGGGTGTCTCATCCTTGCACAAAGGGCAGTATAAGGTTTCATGGGAAATTGACATGAAAAGTTAAAAAAAAAAACAAAAAAAAACAAAACAAAAAAAAAAACCCCTAAGGCTGAGGTAGTCAATCCCATCATCCCATTGGCTGGTTGGTTATTGATGGGAGATGCACTAAGCACAAAGGTTCTGTTTAATGAACCTGTAATCTAACTGCATTCAAAATTCTTGTGTTACTTACCTGTAATGCCCTACTTTACATTGGCCAGTGTATCCGTGGCAGGGAAAGGGGGGAGGGCAGCTGATAAAGGCCTGTGTCAGTCAAATATCACTGGCTGTCTCCTCCCACATGGGTCAGTTACTGGTGGCTGAGATAAGCATCACAGCTTCCAACACCACTCAAGTGACCAATCTACAGGGTGGCCATACAAGTCTCCATGCTGATCAAGCCTGCTGGAAATCAGACATGTTTTGCTCAACACATCTAAGTCACAGCAAGCTGCATGGACCCTTTACTCTCCAGGGGCATTGCACACCCGTCTGGCACCCAAAGGATTAACCCCTTAAGCATGGCCGGCAATTAAAGGAACACAGGGCTTTTTTTTACCTACTGGATTCAGGGGTAGTGTACCCATGATGGTCCTGGCACATCATGGGTCCTTAAAGTGTTAGTAATGTCTAAAAAAAACTTTTTTGCATTTAGAAGAGCTTAAAAAGCTGATCTAAATGCAAAAAAACATCTCTCAAACCGCTATGGTTTAAGAGATAAGGGCGTTTAAAGTTTGATTTCTCCTACTGACAGCTGTAAAGCTGTCAGCAGGAGATCAGTGTCGGTCGACACGCTGGCGCTTGAGAAGTGCCGGGATCTCGTTATTTACACGGAATCCCTTCATTGGAATGGTCTAAAACGTGTGCCTGAACACTAGGCACACGTTTTAGACCATTCCAATAAAGGGATTCCATGTAAATAACGAGATCTCGCCACTTCTCAAGCGCCAGTGTGTCGACCGACACTGATCTCCTGCTGAGAAATCAAACTTTAAACGCCCTTATCTCTTAAACCATAGCGGTTTGAGAGATACGTTTTTTTTGCATTTAGATCAGCTTTTTAAGCTCTTCTAAATGCAAAAAAGTTTTTTTCAGACATTACTAACACTTTAAACTGGCTGTAACAGCATCTTCAACAGTTATAAAGCCAAGTACCCCAGTTTTGGAGGGCTGTATGCCATGTAGTACATTTTTTTTAATGTAGTAAAGAAATATCACGAATTGTGACAAATTTGCAACGTAATTATTGCCAGAGGCGTTAATATCAGAGTAACAACTCCATATTTATAAAAATGCCTTAAATAATTTATCAGCTTTTTAAGCTTTTCTAAATGCAAAAAAGTTTTTTTTAGACATTAGTAACACTTTAAGGGGTTAAAGGAAATTGGGTCATTTTAAATATACTTTAAGCTACAATCTGGAAAAAAAAATATTTTTCTGTTGGATCCCTAGAATCTAAACCTAAACTTACTTTATTTATTTAATGTGCACATGGTCCCGTTTAGACACCATAGGGTTAATTGTGTTATTTATATTAATGCCTGCTGCTCTTCTATACAGAGAGGCATTTAAAGACAAACAGCACCTCAGACTCCCTAAAAAAATGATGTCAAGGAACCCTAGGAAAACCTGAAACCTTGGGAAGCTCCTTCACAGCATGTCAGCTTATATTGTACTAGCGTAAAAGCCCATGTACACAGGCCAAGGTCCGGGTAATGTTAACCCTTTGAGTGCCAGAGGAGTACGCAACGAATTGCTTTGCAATGTGTTGCATACCCCTCTGGGACACAAAGGGTTACAAGTCTGCTACCTCTCTGCTCCATGTGATTCAGTCTTGCGTCGCCTCACTCACACGATGCAATCATGCACAGCAGAGACTGTCCGATTACTGGCATGGAGCATGACTGCATCATGACAAACATCCTAACAAATTATTATATAGAGGATTCCTCAAGAAACACAGGGAAATGTTGCCGATTCTAGCATGCAGGGCAGGGAATTTTAGTACAAGTAACCAGTTAGTTTTGCAATGCGTTGCGTAACCCTTGGGCACTGAAAGTGTTAACTCAGGATTAGGCAACCACTGGCTCGCTAGCTGTAGAAGACCAACTCCCTTCATCCCCAGCCGGTTGTAGGCTCCAAAAGCTGGACAGCCAAAGGCTTTATTCCCTTGCATTAAACCTCTGAATGCCACAGGGATATGTATCCCATTGCTTCATAATGCATTGTGTCTCTCTGTCACAGAGTTAAATGCAACCAAAGAAAAATCTATTTTATGGGCCGGGAAGGAGTAGGAAAAAAAAAAAAAAAGTTGCTGAATACTTCAAGTATACAGTATTGGCATTGACTTGATCGATAAATCTCTCTCTATCTAAACACACTATAATGAAGGTTTGCCAATGTTTAAAAAAAAAAAAAAAAAAAAAAAAAAAAAAAAAAAAAAGGACAAGTCCCAGTTCTGTTCAGTGGATGGAACTACTATCAGATTGGAGGGTGATTAAAACCAAGCCTAAATTAGCTTATAGTATTTATTTTAAAAACAGGATTATTTCATTCCGAAATTATTTTCTAGAAAAAGTTATTTAATGTTCTGCCACATCTGTTGAAATCAAGCAGAGATTTTTTAAGAGGATTATGTAAATAGGAAACAAAAAAAAAAAATGAAAATCACTTTGCAGGGAATGCAGGAAAAAAAAAAAAAAAAAAAAAAAAAAAAAAAAAAAAAAGGTCTCCGTGTAGAGAGCCAGCCACAGTGCGGCTATCTCAACAAGGTAGGGCTTTGTTCACAAACCTGTCACAGACAAAAAAAGGCTTGAAATAGTTGTGTGAAAAGAATACTGATTTTGAAGAACAAAGATACACACTGAAATGTGTTCAGCACACCAGGTAGACTTTAAAAGGAGAAGCAACACAACCCCCCAACTTATCTTACTAGGGCCAAAAAAAAAAGCCTGTAGGAATATTGCCCTTGTTCCTTTGTTTAACCCTTTTGAGTGCCAGAAGGGTATTGCTCTCTGCAATGCACTGCATACCCCTCTGGCACTCAAAGGGTTAATTGACAAGATCCTCAACCAGTCACGGATGTCACATCCATGGAAGCAGGGCTACAGGAGACAAACACCACCCACCGCACATACTATTCTTAACCCTTTAAAGACCAGGAGGTATGTGCCACACACTGCATTGCGCAACGCTGTGGCCCTAAAAGGGCAAAGATTTATGCATTTTGCCAGCATCAGTTTGAACAAAAGCCTTAATTCACAGGAACATTATGAGTTTCAGCTTCAAATGCAATATTACAACTTTCCAAAAGGGGCGGGAGAGAATGACGATATTGAAGTTAAGAGAAGCAATTTTCTTTTTTTTCTCGTACTTAAAGAGTAGCTATCACTTTTAATTTAAGTTTAATTTTTTGAGGTACATTGCTGTATCTTCCACTGTAATTTGGGATAAAAATAGATGGTACTATGTTAGACTGTAAAGATGATGTGATTCTGTGTAGTCTCATAACAAAACTCACAAGAGCCAGGTAAAGGTGATACCTTTAATGGCCAACTTAACATAGAAAGTACAAGCTTTCAGGACAGAAAAGGTCCCTTCTTCAGAAGAACAATGTACAAAAGTATGTTGAATCCCATATAACTTAAAGGGATAGTTATGTTTCACAAAAACAGCAGCTCCAATTAATCTTCATAGTATTTGGGCCATGGAGAGTGTTATTTCAATACTGTCAGAGCTGTATTTCAACAGTAATTATATGATAAAGTTTCCCCCTCCCGCCCCTTTTACCTAGTGCAAGCCATCTCTTCTCAGATGTGGAATCTGGTTGCTAGATCAGACAGATAATGGCAGGGGACAATCTTCTTCCTATGAGAACAATGTATTTCAGGGTTTTTCAGGCACCTCCCTTCTGCTCTGGCTGAGCAGTGTTATATCAGTAAAAGGGGCGGGAGGGGGATACTTTGTCATTGAATTACTCTTGAACTACAACTCTGACAGTATTGAAATAACAATCTCCAAGGTCCAAATACTGTGATGATTTATTATAGCTGCTTTTATTATGAAACATTACTATCCCTTTAAGTTTACATATTTGAAATGTCATTCAAAGCTGCCTAGAGGTTATGTTGCCTAACTGACTAACAGTTGCACAGTTTAGGAGACATGGATACTTTACATTTGTGAAAAACAGTCTTCCTCAGTGTAGTTTCATCTGCTAATTAAGCTACATGCTACATATAGATACATTAGCATACAGTGCCAGTCTCCGTGCTCACCATAAAGAAATACATTCATAAATGGTTTCTTTACTATATATCTCCTGGTGTTTTGGCTAACATGGTATCTTAGAAGTTTTTATTAAGTTTTGAAATATGCAAACTTGCATTTAAGACGACAGGTGCACTTTAATCAAAAAGTAGATGTTATAAAAGGCTAGAGGTGTCCACGTTTGATCCTCAAGGGCCACCAACACTGCCCATACCTGACCTACACAAGTAGAGGGAACATTTTAGAATGCCCCAATAGATTGAAAACCCCTAATTGAAAGAGCTGGCCTATGATCAATTTTGATTACAAACCACTGTATGTTTACTTTAAGCAATAGTTTTTCTTAATAGAAATGCCAACGTTTAACATGTACAAGCATGTCTAGACATGTTAACCTAAGACTTTTAGATTGCAATACAAAAACAGTTATTACCTTTGTGTGGAAATGACACTGCAGTCAAACCAGTTTATAGCTTAGCCATTGGATGCTAAAGGGCCCACCAGTGCAATATCCTTGAATACGAATTTGAGAGGAAACCAGTAATATCTAGTCTAGGCCATAGCATATTCCACTACACTGGGCACTGAATGAAGTGATATTTCCTATAAGTAAATGAGTAGATATTTCAAGGTATTAAAGAGGTAGCAGTGTCTCAGGATAAATGAAGGTCTGATCACGCCTTACACTTCATAATAAATCTCTCCACCATTGCCAATGTTCATATCAGTCTAGTTGATGTGTAATTATATTATGAAGTTATCCGCCCTACCCCTTTTACAGATGTCAATCTTCTTCCCTTAGATTGAAAATCTGGTAATTTTAGTGGAAAGATCACAATGAGGGACAATATTCTATTAGTATAAGGAAAACCTGCCACCCTTGACGGAGGAGAGTAGATTTTTCCTTATGCCAATACAAGATTGTCCCTGGTTGCAATCGATCTGGACCGGCTTTCTGCTCTGAGGAAAGAATTGTGACCAGAGATGGATTAAGGCTCCATAGGGCCCTAGGCGAAGTACCAATTTGGGGCCCCACATCTCTTGATCTGGTATACTTCTGACACGGAGTGCTGCTAGCATTGTGTCTTTAATGGAAGTGTGAGCAACTGGATGATGCTGGTGTCTTTCAACTAAAAGGGCATCTGACACAAGAGGTTAGCAGCAGCAGCAACAGCAGCAGGGCCTCTGTCTGTGACCCTCATATTGCCTGGGCCCTAGGCAGAAGCCTAGTGTGCCATAATGGACGATCCAGTTCTGACTGTGACCTTGGTAAAAGGGGCAGGAGGAAACTTTATAATATAATTACATATCAATTAGACAGCTATGAACATTGACAATGGTGGAGAGCGTTATTACCAAGTGTAAATGATTACACATCATACAGTATACACACACCGAGCACCAGATATACAGATGTGTGAACAGAATCACAGAGCTTGTGTGTTCTGTTACAAGCACAGCACAGACTGAGCAGAGGCCTAACAAGATGGTAAAAATGGATTTTAGTCTTACCTGTTAAATCCTTTTCTCTTAGTCCATACAGGTTACTGGTAACTTTGGGTAGGCAATCCACCCCTTTAATTGTAGGCAGGAACAATTCTAGAAATGACTGCAGGGGGTGGAGCCTACCTTCCCTCCTTGGCTGCAGCTAGCCAACCAGCTCCAGAAAGATTTGAGATACTGACTAGATAGAGGAAGGAAAGAAGACTACTGTGAGAGTAACCCCAAAGGACCCTCGCGGTCTGCCACAGGAGAGCCAAGCATTGTCCCTTGACAGGGTGGGAGACCAGTAACCTGGTTACTGGTAACTCTGGGATTTCCAACCACTGAGTTTCCCAGAGGTGGGAAGTAAGGCAAGGACCAGGCACAAGGCCCCCAAAGTCACCAGCGTGTAAATGAACAAGCAGATCAGAGATAGCCCACAACAATAAAGTGTCAACGGACACTGAACAGGGGTAACACCACCCCAAACTGTTACACAGTACAACTAGAGCCAACAGGGCTCAAAAGAGAAGGAAGCACCAAGAACCAAAAAAGTTCCTAGAGAGGCAAAACTGCCTCCAGGATTTTCCTCCCAAAGCTGGCATAAGCCAAAGCCAATGCCAACACATCAACATGGTAGTGCTTCAAAAAGGTGTGCCCAGATGACAGCCTTGCACAACTGATCAGCAGAGGCCTGATTCTTGTGAGCCCAAGAGGCCCCAATAGACCTAGTAGAATGAGCCGTGACCCTGAATGGGACAGGCTTCTTCCACAGCTCATAATCCTTATGAATAGTGGACTAGAAAACACTGAAGCCAGTAGGGAAAGTGCCAATAACCACCCCAAAAAATGCAAACCAGCAGTTAAAGGGTTAATTTACCACAAAGTTAATCCAAACACTGACAGATGTAATAGAAAGACCCAGTGAGTGCATGAGTGTGCAATAAGAACTCCCAGGAATAACCCCTGTGTGGAGGGGCACTGTGGGACAAGTGGACCTTCAGCACTCAAAGGGTTGCTCACCTTTCCTGCAGATCTTCTGTCTTCAGATTACCATGTAGTAAGAAGTAACCTTAGTGGGTAACTCCTGGGGAAGCACTTGGAATCAAGATTTTCCCCCTCATGGCTTAAGGTCCACATAAAGCACCTGGACACTGTGCTAGCCACATCTAAGGGCATTGTCAGTTATGGTAATCCGCCTAATGGTGGTATTCCATATTTAACAGAAAAATAAAAAACGTTTCTAAAACTATAGCAGAACTGTTCTCTTGCCTGTGCCTTCACCAAGGAACAAATCTTTCTGGAGCTGGTTGGCTAGCTGCAGCCAAGGAGGGAAGGTAGGCTCCACCCCCTGCAGTCATTTCTAGAATTGTTCCTGCCTACTTAAAGGGGCAAATCACCTACCCAAAGTTACCATTAACCCTGAGGAATGTCCTTTGCAGGACCAAAAACGTTTGGCTCTCTAAGATGCTACAATAAAGGGTCTATTTCCACATAGAAGTGTGCTGTCTCTTGCTGCAACCAAGGATTCCCAGGCTGAGTACATTTATATATAAATAATTTATTTTTCTACAGTCCAAAGCCCAAAACAAGTCCTCTAAATTAAAGGGAAAATGAAAAGCAGATTTGTGAGCTGAAAAATACCAACAAGACAGCAGAGAGAAGCACATGAACAGATGCGTCACTCAACAAAGAAAAGGGATCAATGTGTCTGGTGGTGAAATTTAAATCTCCTTCCCCGGCTGCCAACAGATGAAGAAATTTATGGCAGACAAGACATGTTATACCAAAGCCCAACAAAAGCCAGGACGTGTTTCACAATCTCTAACACATACTGTGTTCTGGCTGATGTTTGGCGTCCCGGACGGAATGTAGAAATGTTCCTCTACCTCGAGCTTTTCATACACAAATCCTTTTGACCTTAAAAAGGAAAGCTATATGTTTCAGGAACAAGTGGCTCTTTAACACCATGTATGGAGAGAGAGCTAGCACATTGGGGTGAATGTACAAATTCACCAGTGCGCTAGCCTTCATAGCCAGTGTCTGCGCTAGTATACACACCATATGATCACTGTAGTGCATATCGGCAGGGACTTTGCAGTAGTTAAAGGGATAGTAATACTTTGTTTTATCTTTATTTTATTTTGTAGACATTAAAAAAACATGAAAAATGATACAAGTCTCATCTCTCAAACCTTTATGGTTTGAGAGATATTCACAAGCAAAGTTTCCCCCTCCAGCCCCTTTTACCTAGTGTAAGTCATCTCTTCTCAGATGTGGAATGCAGTCCATAGACCAGACAGATAACAGAAGGGGACAATCTTCTTCCTATGAGAACAATGAAAGCCCTGCCCCCCTTGACAAGTTTTTCAGCTTTTTCCCTTATCTTAAAGATTGTCCCTCTCTGCAGTCTACCTGGGCACCTCCCTTCTGATCTGGCTGAGCAGTGTTACATCAGTAAAAGGGGCGGGAGGGGATACTTTATCAATGAATTACTCTTGAACTATAACTCTGACAGAATTGAAACACTCTCCAAAGTCCAAATACTATAATGATTAATTAGAGCTGCTTTTATTATGAAACGTTACTATCCCTTTAAAGCCTCTTATGCCTTCCCTACAGCATTCCCAGGAAAATGGAGTAAACATACACTACTTCCCCTGCACCTTTGTTAATACATGCATTAACACTTTGAGTGCCAGATAGGCATACCTGGGAACTCTCCAGATCTGACCCAGAGATGCTGGTTTTCAGACTAACTTATCAGGTCTATGGGGAGAGATGCTGATTTTCTGGTGGTGGGAGTTTCTTCTCTTTCCCATCTTGTTCCTACCATTTCCCACCTATTTCATGACAATGGCAATTCAACCCTGCCCACCCAGTTAAGCCCCAGCCCTTATAACATGAACTGTGACACAGACATCCCCTACTGGGCAGCACATGAGCTCTCTCTCTTAGGGCTCATGTGCTGCTGAGGAGGGGATGTCAGTGTGAGGGTTTATTAGGATGACGTTCCCAGGTATGCCGCAGAGAGGTAGCAAATGCACTGCAACCTCTCAGGCATACAATACACACTACCGCCCTCAGATTGGTGCAAGTAGCTTAATTAAATTGGCGGTGTGTGGATAGAAGTGGATTCCAGCATTTACTGTGGGCCTCAGCTCTGCGCCAATATAATCCTGTTATCAGATATTTATGTAGGAGTGAGGATGTCCTGGTTACACAATACCGCATTGGTGCAGTTTTTAATAAAAATAAATAAATAAATAAATAAAAATAGATTGATAAAATAAAGGCCACCTTTAAATCCAAGCAGTCCTGAAATCAATCATATTTGGGGGCCTCCACTGACAAATTCTCCAAGAGTCTCAGAGGTAATTATGAACTAAATACTGTGTCAGGGCTTTAATCTCCTCACAATCCACCACAAACCTAATCATTTGTATGGCATAATCAATAACTAAAGGCACGCCTCCATCCCCAACCACATTACATAACCATGCATGCAGAATCCAACTGAAACATGGATGTCCTGCACAGAAAATCCAGAGAGGGGGATAAAGAAAAGGAGAAAAAAAAAAAAAAGGAAAAAAAAAAAAAAAAAAGAAACCATGGTTGTATCAAAATGCTATATGGAGGGCTTACCTGGGTAAAATAAATAACCATTATTTATAAAGTATTAACATGCTGGGTAACACTGCACAATTTGACCACACTGGCAATTGCAAATATCTGACACTTTGCATAGACTTAACCCTTTGACTGCCAGATGGGGAATACTACGTATAACTCAGCAATTCAACTTTAGTTTTACTTTCTTGTGGATTTGGCTACCCAAGATAATGAAAAATGTAAAGCGAACTATCGCTCCAAATAAAGTGGCCTAAAAATAATTATCGATACAGCAAATAAGCCTAGAAATAATTTTATTATACAGAACTAGTGTAAAAAAGCCCGTTTACACGGGCCAAGGTCCGGGTGATGTTAACCCTTTTGAGTGCCAGAGGGGTACGCAACGCCGGTCCTGCTCTGCATCCTGCCGCCGATGCAGTCATGCACTGTACAGACTGCCTGAAAGCACAGAATGCTCCCAGCACAGAACTCCCAGCATTCCGTGCTTTCGGGCAGTCTCCACTGCACATGATGGCTTCTGACAAACATCCTAGCGAATTATTATATAGGACAAGTCTAGCATTAAGAAATCGTACTTTATCTGAGACTGATGGGCAGGCTTCTTGCTTTTTCTTGCTCTGTTACCTTAAGGTACAATGCTACCCCTCCTCACCAATCCTGGAGGAGACCGGGACGGACAGTGCAGGCAAACAGATGTCTCTCAGGCAAGATGTCTGCGCTGATGGATGCCTGTTTGTCTTGGATTAAGTAGGATTTCTTAACGCTTGGCTTATTCTGTATAATACTATTTCTATGCTTATAGTTATATCAATTATTTTGGAGGCACATTCTTTGGAGGGATAGTTCTGCTTTAAGAAAATCTATTTAGATTAATCCCAGGGGTAAAAAACAACGTTAAACCTCAGACTACATCAACCGTTCAACTTTTTCAAGATATCCCTGCTAAAATCATATGTATAATCAGTGGCTTAGTCCTTCTGATTGAGGTTGTTCTTAATTAGGAATATTCTGAAAACCTGATCTTCCCACGTGTCCTGATGACTGAATCTGAAGATCACTGATCTATAAAATCTGGCCTCACATTTTAGCTTTGGACAGCCCTCAAAATGATTAAATCAATGGGAAGTTCAGAAAAAGTTAGTTTGGTCCAGAATTACTCCACTTGTCTTTAGTGCATAAGGTCCTTAACACTGAGTGCCAGTGGGGTGCACAACGACCCCTCTGTCACTCAAAGGGTTAAGTCATTTTGCAAATTTCCTCCTCAGTCTGGGCCCCAAGTTTTAAAAACTACCCATTATGTGCACTAAATGTATAGATTCTGAAAGGTTTTAACCACAGTCAGAACATCCAGATGGATACTTTTTTTCTACACAGAAAAAAAAAATGTTCTATTGGAGGTAAAGAAAAATAGAGGCATCTAATGGGGTTCTTTCTTGTACATACCATGGTGCTTTCAACCAAGCTTTCACTGGCGGCAAATGCATAAAAAGCACAGAGGCTTACTTCATTAAATGCCATTTTGGGCCTAATTTCTCATTGTGATCTCTTTTTTTTGCCGACCCAAAGGAAGCAGAGAGCCAGATGCTCTATGTGGCAGCCACCTCCGTAGCATTTCATTCACCATTCCAAAAAAGCTTCAAGCTCCCATTCAGAACTAAGTACCCCAGTCTGTTCTCTCCTGACAGAGGACAAAGTACTGGCTTGTCTTCAAATCACGTTTGATGCCTGATCATCATCTCCTAGCCCTGCCTGCTGCTATCACTTTTCCTTCTTCCCAAGCCTGCTGGAATTTGAACTTTAAATGGGTATCCTTCTGGGCAACAAAAGACAAAAAGGGGGCCTTTGATTGTTCATGCATCGCTGAAAAGAAAAGGCGAAGATTCATCCTGGCTGCGACCTAGCAGGATCTCGTCAAACACATCTCCCTCCCCAATTTCACTGCGCCTTTCTCGCCCATAGTTACTCATTCAAACTCTGTCTGCTCTCCCTTTGAAAGGGGATGAATTCCTCAGGTTCCCTGTTAAGAAACTGAAATGTTGATCCTGTGAATGAGAGACAATTGCTAAGCTTGAAAAACAGCTGAAAAGCACTATGACCAGTTGAATTGATGACTGGAAGGATTTATGGCTACATTATTCGTTTAGAGGAAAAAAAAAAATATAAACATGGATGTTTGGAGCTATGTACAAGGTCATTATTGGCACAAGCCATCTGTTTTGCAGATTGCTGAACTCTTTGTTTGAGAGGTAGCAACACCCCATAATGGCCCAACTGTAGCACTTCTGTTCAGCTCGGTTAATGATGCATAGAAATATCCATGAAGTTAATTTATGAGTCTGAAGTTCATGAATTATTATATATACCGATAGCCAATTGTGAAAATGCTATAACTCAGGGATAGGCAGGTGGATGATAGGAGATGGAGTCCAACAGCTGGCGTGTCAAAGGTGACTTACCCTTGCCCCCCATCTAGTGCATAAAATCATTTCATGTATCATCCTTGATTACATATAACTTACAGATATAATGTAGAACTCTAAACTCATGAAACGGAAACATTTGTGCCAACATAAAAATCCGGTGGGGTGTTAAATCAAACTGATTACTAAAAGGTGAGCAAAGTACATTGCTGTCTGTAAAGAAACTGTTTGAAGATCACAGGTGGGTTAACGGTACATCTGTGTTTTGTAATTTATCCACCTTTTCTTAAGTAGGGATTTCCTGAAAACATGACCAATTTGTGTTCCCCATTAACCGAAATTAGAAATGCTTCCACACTATGCCTAGTGCAGTGATTCTTATCTTACGGGCATCATCATGAAATAAACTACTCTTGTTCTCACCTAAGATACTACTAAAATTCTAATCCAGACACTCATGTCCTGTCTTGACTACTTTAACTCACTCCTAATTGGCCTTCCTCTCACCGGATTAACCCCACTACAGTCCATAATGACACTGCTGCCAGACTAATCTACCTCACACATCGCTTCCCTAATAACTCCACTTTGACAATCCCTACACTGGCTCCCATTAGCATATAGAATTAAATTCAAAATTCTGGTGCTAACAAAGAGCCCTTACTAACACCGCACCCCCTTATATTTCATCTCCTTTCCAAATACACTCCCACTCACCATCTTTGCTCTGCAGCGCTTATTACATCCTCCCACTCTGACCTACAGGACTTCTTCCATGCTGCACCTGAGCTCTGGAATTCCCTCCCCCATCCAATCAGATCTTCAGACACTCCCTGAAAACTCACCTTTTCAGGGAAGCCTATCAACTACCTCAATAACAGTTATGAGCAAGGCCAGACCATCAGCATGTCCAACTTCTGCCCACTTATTCTAGTCTAAAATCACTCTCCCACCTACAACCCCATCATAACCTCATTGTTCAGTCTTTTCTCCCAAACAGAACCACCACTTCCCTGGACCCCTGCACTCAACAGCACTTCTCTCTCCCACCCACTGACCGGCAGTTCACGTGGCAGGACACACTTATACCCCGTAACACTTACACCTTCTGTGCCCAACCTACCTTCCTCTAGACTGTAAGCTCTCATGAACAGGACACTTGTTTTCCATGTTCCATTTGCACTGTTTAATATTTCTAAATGCTATCGTACAGCACTGCAGAATATGTTGGCGCTATATAAAAAAATTATACTCTCACCTATGGCGGCGGCATTACAATTGTACAGCATTCAGTGAGTAGGCCCTTCCTTGGGTATCTCCACTTAGAACAGCTGGTGCTTTCTGTTGACTGCTGCACAAGAATGAGGCTGCCACTGGTATCTTTAGCTCTTGCATAACGCATAATGGAGGGGCACATTGTCACATGCTTCTGTGGATAAATTAAATAGCGTGTGGTTCTGTGATGTATAGTGGAACAAGGCTAGAGTGTCAGGCAGAGAATGTGTGGTTCAGTGATTACCAGTGGGTCAGTGGAACAAGACCATATGTGTGGTTCTGTGACTACCAGTGACTCTCTCCCTTATGCCTGTATCTTCTCACATGGGCAATACAATTCTTCTTTGTGCAAGTGTATAACACACACACACACACACACACATCTAGCAACCAGTGTTGCAGGCCTCCTTGTAGGGAAATGATTACTGTATTTGAGTTTGACATTCCAGCTCTAAATAACACACTGCCTATTTTAGTAGGAATCATCTGACAGAATATTTAGGATTTGGTGAACCAAACCTAAATCTTCTATTTCCACTATCATATCAAAAGTATTAAAACATTTAGCCAATCACATTGTTATCCACTGGATGCTAGCGACAGATGTCCTAGCATCTAAGGGGTTAACTGGATGCAGGTGCTCCTCGTTCCATTGATTTCCAGTTGAATTTGATTTTTTTTTTTTTATATATTTTACTCTCATATTCAGCTAAAAGCCATGAAGCTTTGCATTAACCTCTGTGTATACTGCGGTGCCTTGAAAATATCTGAATAGACAAATGCTCAATTACTGCACCCCCTCCCACTTTTTAAAATTCAGAAGGAACTTGCCAAGTTTCACCCTCATTAAACCCACAGATTCTGTAACAAGTCTATTCTGCCAGGCCACGCCGCCTTTCCACAGGGGGGGGAGAGAACAAGTGGATGCAGCTGGTGCAAGCACCTTGCCGCCGAGAGGAGATGAAAGGGCAGCTGCCGTCCAGGCATGGGGTCCGGGAGAAAGAAAAAAAAAAATAAAAAAAATCCCCACCAAATTAACTCTTCAAATTCACATTTATATTCTGCTCTACGCGTGGGACACGACAGTGGTGGCCTCTTCAGCATGACAAGAGAACAGTGAATGAGGGAGCTGCCAGGCCTTTGAATCCTGATGAATGTATCAGTTGGGGAACATGCATACTAATTAAGCACCAAGAGACACATGTTAAAATTGAATATTCATCAGGAACTTTATTAACCCCTTGGATGTCAGAACTTCAATGAATTTCGAAGCAACAGACTGAAGATGTAGCTAGCATCAAAGGTGTTATATACATTAAAGTGGACCTGTCACTAAGACATCTAGACCAGGGCATCCAAATCTTTTCAGCCGTGGGCTACGTGATCAGAAACCCTTAAAGGGATAGTAATATTTAGAATGTAATAAAATAAATAAAAGATTGTAGAGTGTATGCCCCTTAGTAAAAAGAGTACTCCCCCCTCTGCTGAAAGGTGTGGGGTTTTTTTTTCAGAAGTTATTACAGCTCAAACTTGAATTTTTAAGTGCAATGTCACAAAGCCCTGTAACAGTGGCCTGATCAGTCTATAGAATTGTGTAGCAACAGCAACACTGCACTTAAAGTGATAGTATCACTTCAATATTACTAATCCCTATTTTGTAGCCCTTAAAAAAAAAAAAAAAAGAGTAAACATGCCCACAGAGTCATCAAACCCTTATGGTTTGAGAGATAACCACTTACAAAGTTCGCCCCCGCCTGACATCAGCGTTCTAGCCGACAGTAGGGAAATCCACTCCTGGGACTAGCCGGTGGCTCTGCAGCAGAGCCGAGGTCGAGTTAATGAAAAATAAATCTTTTAATGAAAAGGTCTTCTACGTGTGCTTGCAAACCAAGCACCCATAAGGGCTACAAAATAGGAAATATTGAAGTGTCACTATCCCTTTAAAAGTTAAAGTCTGAGCTGTAACTGATTTTTGTGTGTGTATGGTGGTGGTGGGGGGGACAAAAAAAAAAAAAAAAAAAAAAAGAAAAACAAGCACACACCATAATAATAATAATAATAATAATAACTCAGCAGAACTTTTGTTTTAGTGAGGGGGATAAACACTCTTTATACACATTTTAAGTATTACTATCCCTTTAAGTGTGAGGGTCCCACTATTTGTTCTGTTGATAACAATGGTGAATTATAGCCTGTCAGCTATTCAAAAATATGGATTTAATTATTAATCAAGTCAGTGGCAACACGTTTATGTAACAGACCTTTATTCGTGGACTGCACTGTACTGGCAAACAGGGTATCAGGTCTTATTGACATACAAGTTCATGTGTGCAAGTTAGATAAAACAAATTTAAAACTAATGCCCAAAAAGAATAAAACTTTTAAGAATTTAACTTTTGCTGGTGACAATCTGGCACGTTATGCTAATTTAATTCAGTGCTGGGCCAATACTACCAGGCAGAGGCCAAAATGTGTGGACTCTAATAGGACAGTGAGGGGCAAGTCTTGCCTTGAACATACCTAATCCACATACTGTGCAGTCTTAAAGGGATAGTAACGTTTCAAAATAAAAGCAGCTCCAGTTAATCTTCATAGATTCGGGACATGGAGAGTTATTTCAGTACTGCAAGAGTAACTGAATGATAACGTTTCCCCCTCCAGATAGCTTGCTGAGAAGGACAATCTTCAATTAGCATAAGGGAAAGAACCTGAAAAACCTGTCCAGGGGGCAGTGTTTTCATTGTTCTCACAGTAAGAAGATTGTCTCTTGATGTGAGCTGTCTGGTCTGTGAACCAGATTCCACATCTGAGGGGTGGTGGCTTACACTAGGTAAAAGGGGAGGGAGGGGGATACTTTATCATTCAATTACTCTTGAACTACAACTCTGACAGTATTGAAATAACACTCTCCATGGCCCAAATACTATGAAGATTAAAACATATAGGCAGATTTTAAAGGGTTAGTAATTCCCAAAATAAAGTGTATTCTATACGGTAGATTTTACAAAAATAAAGTACTTGCAGAAAGTCCTCTCTCTCTCAAACTTTTATGGTTTGAGATATATCTCCGCTAAGGTTCCCCCCCTCTCCTGAAGGAAGGAGATCTGTGCTGGCAGACACAAGGCTTTTCAGCAGAGCCGAAATAGCAATAATGGAATAGAATTACTTAATTGGAACGGTCTACAAAGTGTGCTTGCAAACCAGGCACACTTTGTAGACCTTTCAGATGAAGCAATTATTTTCCAATAACCCAATTTCGGCTCTGCTGAAGAGCCGCCGGCTGGTCCACGGACTAGGATCTCCTGCTGTCAGCAGAGTGCTGACATCAGGAGAAGGGGGGAACTTTAGCGGTGAATATCTCTCAAAACATAAAGGGTTAAGAGAGATGGGATGTTCTCCAGATCCTTTTTTTGTAAAATCTACCATATAGAATACACTTTATTTTGGGCATTACTAACCTTTCAATTCTCTGAAGAACAAGCTAAACTTGACTTTAGGTGACAAGTATACAGATTTTAACCTTACCGCTAATAAAAACCTCCCAAAAGGCTCCAATTACACAGGACAGAAGATTTCCCCCATCACAGTCGAATATTTTCCATCTGCGCCTCCTCCCTAGTAGGAAGCATTGGAAGGCACTGTAATCTTGGCCAGGATTTATATGAGATGTTAGACTGGGGTCAGCTATTTTAAAGTGCTCACAGCTCAGGTAGCGTTTCCAAATTAGACTCCCGGTACAGGGTTAAAAGTAGAAGCCGATGCCAATAAGTGGTAAAGCACACTCTCCTTGAATTGAATTGCAGGCAGGGTGCAATGACCCTCTAAGCTGCTAGTATTTTAATTATGTGTGTTAACTATTGGCACTAACACGTTGAGTACCAGAGGTGCTTCGTTTCCCAAAAAAGCTTGAAGCTACTGCAGAACCTCTTTCGGGAAAAAAAACAAAACAAAAAACTGTCATCGATCTGATCCGGGAGATTGATAGAGAACTCAGTTAAAGTAAGAAACTTTCTACCTTCACAAGTTAATCTCCAATATTTTTTTCTTCCATATTTGTACTAGTTCGATCTGCTGGAGAGGTCCAAAACCTGTCCTTGGGTACCACTGACAAGACAGGACTTTATAATCATAGCTGGGGGTTTGCCCCAGAGACTCCGGTTTTGACTCTGCATTACCATGTCTCCAGGGCAGAGTCTGATCCTCTGGGGTGTGGCCAGTTTCTTAAGAAGCTCTGCCCATTGGTGCTCCTTCCCTGTGAGTTCCATCCAATCCCTGCCTACTTCTCCTCCTCACCCCAGCCTATTGCCTATATTTTTAAACACTTTTTTGAAGCCCCTCCCCCTTTCAATACAAATTACATCATTTGTCACATTCACTGGCACCGCAGGCCTCCCCATCCGGGGAGGGCAGAAAAAATTTCCCAGGTATTTTTATTATCTCCATGCTTGAACTCGATATAATCAAAATATCAGTCCAAAAAAGTAATCTGTTATCAAGCAGACAAATCTTTAAATATTTAGCAGATGCCTCTATTTTAGACTTGTCCTTGAGAAAGTTGCAGTAAGCACACATTGTCTTTGAAACTACCAAAAATGAGGGAGCAGAGTAATTTGTTAGACTTCTGCAAGGGTCTGACAAGCAATGGGCAGTGCAGACCTTTGCAGAGGTCTAAAAAAAATATTCAGCTACCTCATTTCTGGTAGTTTCAAAGACAAAATGGGTGCTTACTGCAAAATACGGCCTGGCTTGGCAAAACTGTACCTGCATTACTTGAGTTGCAATGACAAATTGGCTGTGCCCAGCACAGCAACATCCACAACTTTATTAAGCGATAACTATAGCGGTGGCAAGTTTCAGTGAAAACCTTTCTTCAGAGGCAACATAACATACATTGCCAGTTAAATAAGATTTTCATGACCAGAGGGTATATTTTCCCTTCAAGTCCTGGGGATGAGATGCACTAAGGGAGGATAACGGTAACTCTCCAGTGAGATACTCCAAACTTCATGTAATTGTATGGGGCCTACGCACTAGGACCTATTCTACTTGAGAGATCTTGGAGCACAGGTTTAACAGAACACCATGGAAACTGGAGAGCATCACACACAATATTCTCCCCTTGGCCTTTTAACAGTCTCTGAATCCAGATCTCAGGACCTATGGCCTACCATCCTTTCCAAGCCAGGTTCTGGCACCCAGGAACCGTGATCCAAGATGAAACTGTTCATCAATCAGCAGGTACATAAAATGGAAACTCAGGGGTATCAACCACATAATGGCTTTATTACTGGGGAGATCAACATTTTACAAACATCTGCAGTTTGTTGACCTGAGGCAGCCAACCTGCAGATAACAATTTGACTAAACCTCCCATCATCCTCAGCTGGGGCAGTAGTTTAGTTAAAATGACATATTGACCTCCACTGCATTAGCACCTAAGATTCCAGATAACACACTAAGGGCCGTACGCTCAAAAGAAAAGTGGAGCAGCTCTGGGGCAAACCATTTGCACTATAGGGGAGAACTAAAAATCCCCTTTGATTTAAACAGGGATTTTAACCCCTTGAATGCTAGAGGTCTCATTGGAGACTTATCTAGCATGAAAGGGAGTTAAATGCCAATTTAAATCAATGGGATGATCTGGAATTTTTAGTTCTCCCCTAATAGCGGGTATAGTGGTTTGCCCCAGAAATTTGAGTTTTCAGCTGGGAAGTAGTTTCGGGCCAACAATTATTATTCTCTTAGAGGGGAAGAACACCACAAGCCGCATAAAATGTTATGTACAAACATGTGATGTAAGGCATTAGTACAAAACCACAGCACAGCTGCCACTAGTTCTGCATTCACTCCTGATACGGAACCAAGAGACATTCCGATAACTCATTCACGCTGACGGTTAACCCTAAAACTGCCAGGTGGGAAAGCATTCTCTTGGCAACCACAAGGCAGTGTTAACAGCAGGAGTGGATTCAGAAAATTATATATTATATATATATATATATATATATATATATATATATATATATATATATATATATATATATATATATATATATATATATATATATATACACACACACACACGGGCCACGGTGCCTCTGGCAGCCGGTCGCGGGGCAGTCACGCGCAGTAGAGACTGCCCGCGCCACTGCTGATACAGCAGTGGCGCGGGCAGTCTCTACTGCACATGAGTACCGCACGCGCAGCAGTGTCTACTGCGCATGTCGGGCGTTACACACGATTTAGCGAATTATTATATAGGATATATATATATATTATACATACACACAAACAATAGTGTCTGTACTGTAAGACCCACCAACAGACACCGCATTACTGAAGTAAAATTTCATACAGAAAAAAAAAGCACATATTGCTACTCTATAAACCCATTGGGGGGGGCCACAGAAAAGTTAATTGTGTGCGCTCCACATCTCCAGCACACAAACTATTTGTACAGTCAGCTTCAAACTACTCCCCGACCTGCACTTCTTGCACAGAAAGTAACAGCTACTTGCAGTGTTGGGTAGAGAACCCATTCGGACTCCTGCTGTGCTCGAAAAATAAAAATTAAACAAAAAACACACACAAAAAAGAAAAACAAAAACACACGACTAAACCCCTGGTCGTCCAGTGTTCTGCAGGCAATGCTCAAGTTATTGCTCTGTTAACCCTTTGAGTTCCAGAGGGGTACGCAACGCATTACAAAGCAATGTGTTACATTGCCCTCTGGAACTCAAAGGGTTAAACAGAATGCCCTGTGACTAGGCTTGGCAACCAGTTGACTACTAGACCTCCCATCATGCACAGCTACCAGAGATGAAACAGGTTTCTCAGCGTTGCAAGGTTCTCAACACTGTTTTCCCCCTCAGACACTCAAATGGCAAAATGTTGAATAATGGGAATTGAAGTTTAAGTGTTAGTAATGTCCAAAAAAAAAATATTTATAGTTTTGTAGTGCTTATCTATGGTTTGAAAGATATTCCTATTCAAAGTTCCCCCCCTCCCTCACCCTTTCCCTGACATAAGAGCTGTGCTGACTTCAGGGGAATCCTGTCCGGGGACCAACTGGCGGCTCTGCAGCAGAGCCGCAATCGCGTTATTTAAAAAGAATAACTTTATTGGAAAGGGCTACAAAGTATGCCTGGTTTGCAAGCACACTTTGTAGACCATTCCAATGAAGTAATTTGTTTTAAATAACGCAATTACGGCTCTGCTGAAGAGCCTCCTCATGTCGGACGACACAGATCTCCTGCTGTCCGTTTTACAGCTGACCGGAGGAAACGTCAAACTTTAAATGCGAACATCTCTCAAACCACAGCGGTTTGAGAGATAGTATTTAAGCACTACAAAACTATGAATATTTTTTCTTGGACATTACTTACACTTTAAACCCTTTGAGTGCCAAAAGGAGTATCCAACACATTGTAAAGCAATGGCAAAGGATTAACCCTTTGAGTGCCAGAGGGGTACTGAAAGCATTGCAAAGCAATGCGTTCCCTTACCCCTCTAGCACTCAAAGGGTTAAAAAGGAAGAAAACAATATGACAGCCTGTCGGCCAAAGAACCTGTTCTAATACATGGCCTAATGAAGTGATGGGCACAATATGAGGCCCACCAGCTGAGCCACACTACAACTCAGCAGGGAATGCTGGGAGCTGCAGTCTGGCAGCAGCTGGAGGGCATCAAGTTGCCCACCACTGACCTAACGTCTTACTCCCACCTTCTCTGGTCTGGAAGCCGCCTCTATTTCCCACTGACACATCACAGTAAAAATAAATAAATGGAGCTCCAGTCATAAAATCGCAGGCAGACCTGTCAATATAATTCTGGGCTCGCACGTATGCCTGTGAGGAGTTTTGTTTTGGTCACTGTTATAGCAACGGGGTTTTCCTTTCCAAGGTCTCCAGTGTGCGATACTGTAACAGACCGTCTCATTTCATCTGATCGTTAATGCCCGTAATTACTATAGTATTTCTGTTTAGTCATGATAAATTAAAAACAGGGCCTGTCAGGGCCGTGAAACCGGAGCGGCCTCAGTGCTTTGCTGAGTAGTGGCCATCTGCTAAGGCTGTAACACGTTCTCATCTTCCATGTACCTCACTGTCCGGTTCTTGATCTCCGACCAACATCAATCAGCTCTTCCAAGAAAACCATAAAACCGCTATTTAACCTCCGAGTGCCAGAGGTGTGCCCAAAGCACACTAGAGCAAGGGTTATAAACCAAAAAAATATAAGAAGAACTTTGGAGCCAAAGTTTAGGAGCCGGTGAAAAGGGTGCATGTACACAGGGGTTTATAAAACGCTCCAAAAATGTAGGCGTCAGCATTGAAATTTGGACATTTTTTCACCCCTCCAGTAGGTCTTCAACACATTATAAAGCAAGAAAAACACTCACATTTACCTAAATGGCAATTTTAACCCCTTTTATGCTTTGTGAGGTGTCCAACTCTGTGAGAAAGAATGTATTGGTGAATTCTCACATTTAACAGGTTAAGAACTCCTGTTTCATGTTCTGAAGTTCTTTTTCCATAAATGTTTTCTACTTTTGCCGTTGGCCGTTTAACCCTTCGAGTACCAGAGGGGTAAGCATATACCTCTGGCATTCAAAGTGTTAAGGACCAGGAGAGTGCAGCTTTGTTCTGCAATGCATTACACTGCCCTCTGATCTTTAAAGGGATGGTAATATTTAATATATAAAAAAATATATATTGTAGTGTTTATCCCCCTGAGTAAAAAAGGGAACTCTCAGCGCTGAAAGGTGTTTTATTCAAAAGTTATTACAGCTCAAAGCTGAATTTTGTAGGTGAAATATCACAGTGGCGCCGTTGCTACACCATCCTATGGACAGCTCTGGTCCCGGGACCATAAATCTCCATAGGATGGTGTAGCAACAGCGTCACTGTAGAATTACAGGCCACTGATATTGCACCTAAAAAAATTCAACTTTGAGCTGTAATAACTTGAATAAAACACCTTTCAGCAGTGGGAGCACTCTTGTTTTACTCAGGGGCTAAACCTTACAATTTTTTTTTTTTTTTTTTTAATTTTAAGCATTACTATCCCTTTAACCCTTTAAGTGCCAGAGGGGTATGGAACACATTGCAAAGCAATGCGTTTTGTACCCCTCCGGCAGTTAAAGGGTTAAACATATGCTGAAACAAATAGATAGAGAAAGCAGGAGGGCTGATTCCCCCCCAACCACCATGAAAAGTGGCAGCCATACTGTCAGGCCTGTTATGGGTTTCAGTGTGAGGCCAGTTTCTGCCTCTGCACTGTGTTGATCTTGGAAAGCCTGGAAAAATGTTAAAGCATATCCAGCACAAGTATCAATACTGATTTCATCTGAGGTGTTACATATCCAGAGAGGAAAATACAGATGTATAATACAGACCGTTTCTCTTCAAGCATTTACGGATAGAAGAAAAACACCATGGACAGTGATAATGCAGGAAATGGGCTGTAAAAAATGGGAACGAATACGGATTTTTCTAAACCCTTTTTGAGTGCAAATGAATTGCAAAGAAATCTGTTGGGCAACAGTCTTGAACTCAAAGGATTAATGCTCAAAGCAAAACAAGTCTTGGGTAGTGGTGAAATGATTTTCACATAAAACTGAATGTTGGTGGAATTGGATGAGAAGAAAAAAAAAAAAAAAAAAAAAAAAACAAGAAACGAATTATGGAGCATGGCATGAAAGCTACATATTTCATGCCAAGACCACCTGAGTGCAATGTGAGTTCTTTCATTGGGCACAATGCTGAAAACAAAAAGGAGGGGACTTCAGACTTTTTAAAATGATCAGTCAGAACAGGGGTGTTAAAATCCCTGGGAGATAGGGCTCCGGAAATTCTATTACAGACTCAGAAGTTTTGTACAGTTCCATACGCCTTTACTGCTTTCTACAAATTCTGTTTAGCTCTTAACACTGAGTGCCAGAGGGGTACACAACGCATTGCTCTGCAATGCATTATGTACCCCTCTGGCACTCAAAGGGTTACAGGGACTCAACCCCCCCCCCCTCCTCCCACAACCTGTCTTAGTATTAAAGCACAAACTGTATGCTTTAATACTTTGCCTGCATTACAGGTTTATACATTTCACGTTTTCTACAGTCTTGTGTTCTTGTTTGCTGCAAATGGGGAATTCTGCACACCCATCTAGCACTCTAAGGGTTAAAATAGATCAAATTACTCCGATTAATGATCAGTGGCATAGCCGTCTGTGACGTCATGTGGAAGGAGGGGGTCAGTGCACTACACAGCCTTCCTCCCAATCTCCACAATGCTCCCACACTGTAGTGATCACAAAATAGTTAAAAATGTACATAATGTATAGGGAGGGACAAGCAACACAGTATTACAGCAAATTATGCATGCCTTAATACTATGGTGGTCTAGGGGAGATGTGAGTGGTCCTTTAAATTATATTATTGTCCATCCATAAATCAAAAAAATAGGTCAAAATAAGAGAAAACGGCAGCTTTCCTAAATTATGAATGCTCATTTAAAATGCTTTTAGATGATTCATACCTTATTTTTGGTCCTTTATATTTCCATTTGAGCTGCTGTTCCATAATGGATTTTACTATTATCCAATAATAAATAATTTTAATGTACGTGTGTCCTTCAAATTAAAGGAACAGCAACATCCATTACCTACACTTACCTTAATCCCTTGAGTGACAGAGTGGTGCACAACGCATTGCAGAGCAATGGGTTGCGTACCTCTCCCGCACTCAAAGGGTTAATCTGAGAGGAAGTAGTAAGCCATTTTAAATCAATTCTGTTATTAGTTCCCCCAAATTAATCTTTACTGAAACTCCAGAGGGAGACCTGATTCTCTGATGAAAGCTTCCAGAACTCCAAACTCCTCCCACTGAATATTTCCATGGTAGGAACATGGAATCCTGGAGCCCTGCAGAGAATGTACACTTCAATGAAAATAATTAGAATATTGTAAAGAAATCTCTAACACGCGAGGGGTTAATAGCTGGGACTTTTTCAGGATGTGGCCGGTTTGACATTTGAAGGTTGAGATGTCATTGAGAGTACACAGAGGAGTTGGGAGGTGCTGACAGCCTAACACAGGCTCTAGAGAATGAATTACCCGCAGGCTTCCAGAATCGACAGATATCATTACTAAAGTTCCCAGCTGTGGGATTCAGAGGCCTCACTTACATAATCTAGGGAGATGCAGCGCTAGGTACAGTGCCAAAAACACAACACATGTTTACTCATCTGTCCAACATCGAAAATGCACTTTTTTCCCTAAAAAATCAATGGTCCTTTCAGTCAGTGAAAGGATTTCACACCGTATCCAGAAATGGAGGCTGAGAACAACTTCCCCTTGAATGCTAGATAAGTTTTGCAAAATCTACAAAGCTGGGAACTGTCCGAATTTGCTCGCGGAGACCCCGGTTTTGAGAATGCATTACAGGATCTCCAAGGCAAAGGCGGATTCTCCAGATGTGGGGAGTTCTAACACTCGGCCCACTTCTGCTCCTTCCCACTTCTCCACAGAAAGCCCAGCCCCGACACAGGTAAACACCATCCACTTCTCCACAGAAAGCCCAGCCCCGACTCGCAGGTAAACACCATCCACTTCTCCACAGAAAGCCCAGCCCCGACTCGCAGGTAAACACCATCCACTTCTCCACAGAAAGCCCAGCCCCGACTCGCAGGTAAACACCATCCACTTCTCCACAGAAAGCCCAGCCCCGACTCGCAGGTAAACACCATCCACTTCTCCACAGAAAGCCCAGCCCCGACTCGCAGGTAAACACCATCCACTTCTCCACAGAAAGCCCAGCCCCGACTCGCAGGTAAACACCTTCCACTTCTCCACAGAAAGCCCAGCCCCGACTCGCAGGTAAACACCTTCCACTTCTTCACAGAAAGCCCAGCCCCGACTCGCAGGTAAACACCATCCACTTCTCCACAGAAAGCCCAGCCCCGACTCGAAGGTAAACACCATCCACTTCTCCACAGAAAGCCCAGCCCCGACTCGCAGGTAAACACCTTCCACTTCTCCACAGAAAGCCCAGCCCCGACTCGCAGGTAAACACCATCCACTTCTCCACAGAAAGCCCAGCCCCGACTCGCAGGTAAACACCTTCCACTTCTCCACAGAAAGCCCAGCCCCGACTCGCAGGTAAACACCATCCACTTCTCCACAGAAAGCCCAGCCCCGACTCGCAGGTAAACACCATCCACTTCTCCACAGAAAGCCCAGCCCCGACTCGCAGGTAAACACCGTCCACTTCTCCAGAGAAAGCCCCGACTCGCAGGTAAACACCGTCCACTTCTCCACAGAAAGCCCAGCCCCGACTCGCAGGTAAACACCATCCACTTTTTCCCACGATCTGTGGCAATTATACTCCCCAGCGGCATGAGACTCCATAAATTAAAGTCCCCAGGTATGCCTGGCTAGGACTGAATGGATTAAAGGCCAAGACTGGTGCTGATGGCTTGCATCAGATTTGCTCGTCTTTGGGCCTTATGTATAAAAAGTAGAACAATGCAATAATGGGGAAAACCAATTGCACTTTAGGAGACTAATAAAAGTACAATTTCATTTAAATTAAAGTTTTAACCCCTTGAATGGTAGGTGGTCTCCAACGCATTGCATTGGTAATCTGGAGAAATTGTGTGCTCCACCCCATGGTGTACTTAGATTAGCCCAGAATTACACCGCTACAGGTTTATACATATGACCCTTTAATGACTTAATATTTGTACATTTTTTCACTTTTTTTTTTAAATTCAAAACATTAGGATTTTCAGATTAAAACTGTACATAGCCCACTTCTAACGACAGCCAACTCTGTGGGAAAAAATGCATTTTATTTAGAAATAAATTCTATTTTTTGTTAGAAAAAAAAAACATATATAAAAAACAAAACTTGGGAGTCAGACAGAATTATTAAGATCCAACTAGAAGTCTTAGGAGCCACGTAAGGAGTGCAGGTACACAACGTATCCCCAGAAAATTCTGAATACTGATAAACAACTTTATGACCTTCTTGCATGATTTATCTTAATTTCCCATTAGCGTGTCCACTTTGCTACATAAATCTTAAAATGCTTTATTTCATTAGTCTGGCAACCTTTACAATCTTATCTGGGACACCAATATCTATGGGAATGGAGCTGCCAGATACTGGCCGACTGGAGCCGCCATATTTGCCTCTGGTTACAGCACTCCCCCCCCCCCCCCCCCCAACACACTGCCTCATTCTCCACATTTGACCAGTAGGGGGCCATTCTCCTTGGCAGCAGCATAAACAGAAGTCTCATTCCCAGATCAGATTCTATATACAGGCAAGCTCCCAGAATCCTGAAAGGTTTTCACAGCAAGGATCACTGTGCTTCAGAACCACATGACAGGGGGAACTAGATTAATAGGGACTAAAATGGAATTATAAACATAGTTTTATATAATAGAATATATTAGACAGATATCTATCCTATAATATAAAAGGCCTGATGTATCTTTGATGCAGTCATGCGCAGTAAAGACTGCCCAAACTCACAAAATGCTGGCCTGTGTACCTGGGCTTTTACACTAGTATATATATGTACTAATTGAACAGCCTGTGTACACGGGCCACAGTGCCAGGCAGCAACGGCCACTGTGCGGTCATGCACAGTAAAGACTGTCCGATAAAGGAGCAGGGAGCTTCAAATTCAGACCATAGTCCTCTCTGCACACCGACTACGGTCTGAATTCGGATCCCCGCTCAGTTAGCCACGGTGCAGGCAGTCTGTACTGCGCATGACATCTTCTGTCAAACATACATTAGCGAATTATTATATAGGATTATATATATATATATATATATATATATATATATATATATGTTCAAAGATACAAAGTAGAGGTATGTGGGGGGAAGACTATACTCACATTTACGGAATGTTTGTTGAAAGTGATCATGTCCCTTTAACCTATTGAATGCCAGAGGGGTATCCAAGCCCATTGCAATACCCGTCCGGCACTCAAAGGGTTAAATACTACAACCCACGAGTCATGTTAATCCTCAAATGACTGGGACAGAAAAGCTAACTAGTAGCATTCCACCATGTAACCCAAGTTCAGCATGTCTCATGTCTGTCTGTGCAGGCTCAGGCAGCAGACTAAGTCTAAACTTAGATCTAACAAAAGAAAAGTAACAGAAAGAGGACTGGCCTTAATATATTACCAGTTTGTTAGACCTGCGAAATCAGACTCGTAAGAATAGTCCCATCTCTTACTCGTACCAGTTATCTTAAATCTAAACTTAGACCTGTTTAAAAGCAACAAAGGGGAGGGGGGGCAGAGAGAAAAGACTGGAAGTCCAGATTTTCCTCTCCCATTCAACACAACGGCAGACAGCTGGACACTAGACTGTACATGTCAAGTTCAGGAAACAAGGGGCGAGGCCCATATGTATGTCAGCAGAGTCACAATGGCCTCCCTTGGGGTGATATCAGTGTTAACTCCCTAACAGTGTACCCTGTAAGTTATTTTGTTATGTTTCATAAGGTGCAGAATTGCTCCTCTTTTCTTTGCATGTACGGAGACACCTTTGGCACTGAAGGCATTAAAGGCCCAATTTTAAACAATGCATGTTCCCTGTGAGGCCAGTTTGTTTATTTCTAAATTAACCCACTTTTCAACACAAGGCCCTATTATATATATATATGGCCTTGTGTATGAGAGCCAGTGTGTAGTGCTCAAGGCCCCTACAGCAAGGATGTCATCTGCAACCCACCAGATGCTGTTGGAATATAATCCCCATCATGCCCTGCTAGCTGGAATTAAATCAATAAGGTATCTATGAAACAAAATGAAGTGTTAGAAGCTGGGAGTAAGTCAACTAAAAGCAATCCTTAGCCTTTGAGGACACCCAGGAACTAGGTCCGTGGGGAGCAGAGCCTGCTGCTTGCTGAGGATGATGGCCAGGGCCAGACCATCTAGTGCTCAATATTTCTCAGATTATGGCATGCTAGCCACTCCCATATTCTGATTTGTGGGTGTGGCCAGCACAATACAGGTTCTTCACTAGACAATCACTTCTGTAAATTACATAAGTCATAAATCCCTTTTACTGCATATTACTTAACGGAGCAGGAACTTATGAAAAAAACATATTATAGGGCTTTCCCTGCCGAGTAAAACAAGTATTCCCACTGCAGAGAGATTCAGGTTTCCAGAGTTATTCCAGTTTAAATTCTAGGGTTTCATTTATATTAGCAGAGCCTTCTAGTGGCAGTGTACAATTGGTCATTCTGTTACACTTTGAGAGGAAAGTCACTAACAGCTCTCCAAGTAATCTGACAGAAACCGCTGCATCATGCTGTCTGTTACAACTTTCAGGAAGTAGTCCCACTGTAATTCACTTCCTGATTGTTTGAACAGTTATATGTTTTCAATAAAATAACTGACAAAGTTGGGGGTCCCCATGGTTCAAATCAGCAGGAAAATCCAACATACACATTTTCATTAAAAGAGAAAGAAAAAAATGACTGGCCCTTTAAAGCAAAATGTAACGATGTAACAAATATACAATTTTGAAAGCGGTTTCAGGTCGAAATCACCTCTATTTATGATAGTAATTTTTTCTATCCATCAACATCTTGCACGATATTTCGTTTTATTTGCAAATTATAGTACTGGCCAGCAAGGACTGTCATCAGTAACATAGAGCAGTGTGAAATGGTAGTACCTGGCTGACATGCCTGGCTGTTTTACATTAACTGACAGACATTTGTTTTAAATAAATAGCTCCTAACACATATAGGTGCTTTTGAAAGCCCTTTACATTTTTTTTTTCTTTTTAAATAACGTGACAGTTCCTCAAATGCTGAGTGACCGAGGTATCCAATGCATTGCTACAAAACGCGTTTCATTATTTTCTGGAACTCAAAGTTTTAACCCTTGGCTGCCAGTATGCCTTTCTTGGGGGCTCCTGAGATTTAACCCACCGTTGAGAACACCTCTGGCACTCAAATAGTTAAAGCCAGCCATGATAAAGTGAGTTGTAGTTCAACTAATGAGAATCATATTGCCCACCAATTTACTAGTTTCATCTGTATAACAGAGGTTAAGTTAAACCGGGCAGATATGAAAGTTGTTTGTAATGCAGGGACAGCTACATCACATGAACAAGAAAGTGGACTGTGGACAGATCCATATCATCTTACTGTATTAACACCCCATGAAAATCAACCAACAGAAATCTGAACTACAACAAAAAAATAAATATTAGCAAAGGGCTGATTACAAGTCCTTAAAAGCCTCTTCATACTCTCAAAGTGTTCGAAATATGTGGAGAATGCCTTTATAGTCCTGTTCAAGTGGCACTTACCACCTGGTACACCCACATGTGCCAGTCCATCCAAGTTTTGTTAGGGAATGTGTGGGGCGTTGGCACAAAAGTCTACTTTAGGTCCAAACAAAGAAATGGAGCAGTTTTTGGCTAAATAAACAGCACTGCAGGAAACAAAAATCCTATCAATTAAAATGGGATCACCCCTATACATGTTGGTCTAAATAGGTTATGTAGCGACTAGATGTTATAAGGTTTTCATTTTTTTTTTTTAATAAAATCGCTGTTTTGCTGAATTTAAATAGTAAATATTGCCCTGCACCTACTTCCAGATAGACTGCGGTTCCCTGCTCTGTACTGCAGTGTCTTTCTGCTTCTGCTACCCTCCTCCATTGACGAAGGCTTTCTGTCTGTAAGCTGGAGTGCTCTCATTGGCTACATATCGATCTCTGCCAATGAGACCGCTCCAGCTTACAGACAAATGCTCAGTCATTGGAGGAGACTGGATAGAGGGAGGGGCGCAGAGTCAGAGTGACGGACTGCAGGTACAGAGCAGGTAACAGCAGTCTGTCCAGAAGTAGGGTGCAAGGCAATATTTACTTGTTTAAATTCCGCAAAATAGCTATAAAAAAAAAAAAAAAGAAAACCTTATAACATCTAGTCGCTACATAAACTATTCAGACCAGCATGTATGGGGAGATAGATCTCATTAAAAGTATTTTTATGCACCTTTGAATGCTAGAGGACTGCAACACCACAAGGGGTTACTTTAAGGGATAATGTTCCAATATAAAGGCAGATCCGATTCTTCATTATACCTTTATATAATGCTCCACAGTGTTCTAGACACCTATATCTGTGTAGTCTGATGGTAATTCTACTGAAAAGTTCCCCATCCTGCTCCTTTTCGCTACGTCACTCATCTTCCCTCCAGATATGAATTCCTGACAGATCGCATGGAGGGACAAACTTGTCTGTTTATATAAGGAAAAGGTTTTCCTTATGCAGACACAAGATTGTCCCTCACTGTGATCAGTCTGGACTGGATATCGGATCTGAAGGGAAGAATTACCATTACGATATGGATGTTGCTTTGCATTGCGTACCCTTCTGGCACTCAAAGGGTTAATGGCTGGACCAGTGTGACTGTCCTGGCACGTCTTATGACCCAAAGGGGGATAAAAATAATTTAAAAATGCTCTTATGTTGTACTAGCTATTTACTTGCAATATAAATATACTTCTATATATACTTTATTTGGCATAGTTTGGCACTGTATGCCAATTAGCTTCTGTGCTGGCCCAATATTAACAGTTATGAATGAATCAAACAGCGCTCTCACATTGGAGCATTTAGGACAGATAGATAATTTAGGCCTTGAACCTAAAATAAGCACACAGTGAACCAAACTAAATCTCCACTCTACCCTCTGAAGTAGAAAGGTTAATTTCTCAAAAATGTATAGAAAAAATGGATCGTAAAACTAAACCCTAAATTGTCTTAGGGTGACCAGTCCACTTTAAAGGAATAGTAACACTTTATTATTAGTATCCCCCATATTGTACATATTTGTAAAATAATGTAATAGCCCCCAGTTTCATCTAAAAAAACCTTTATGGTCTGAGAGAGAACCGAAGGCAAAGCTTCCCCCCTCCCTCCCCTGAAGTCAGCGTTGTGCTGACTGCAGGGATATCCGGTCTGACTCATCATGCGGCTCTGCAGCTGAGCCGCGATCGTATTAGTGACAGAATTATTTCACTGAAACGGTCTTCTCCATGTGCTTGCAAACCAAGCACAAACCAATCACATGTAGAAGACCGTTTCAGACCGTTCTTTGTCACTAATGGGATCTTGGCTCAGCTGCAGAGCCGCAAGCCTGTCGTATGACGTACTGACTGCAGGAGAAGTCTAACGCTGACTTCAGGGAAGGGGGAGGTAGGGGGAACTTTGCCTTCGGTTATCTCTCAAACCTTTATGAACCTGGGGGCTATTACATTATTTTACAAATATGTACAATATGGGGGATAGTAATAATAAAGTATTACTATCCCTTTAATCTCTGAAAGCCCTGTAGTGAAAGCAGGCTAGCCTGGAACATACATTATAAGACAAAAAAAAAAAAAAAAGACAAAATTTCAACTGACAGGTCTCACCAAAATGATCCAGATTCTAAAATATGGAAATTACAGTTTGTACAACTGCAAGGTATTGATGACAGCAAGTCAAAGGTAGTTTGTAGAGTTAAGAGTTCTCTGAACTATTGCAGTAATTTCCATAATTTTGATCGCATGAGTGAAAAAGTTTTGCCTTATAATTTCCACCATTTATTGTTCAGTGGAGTGGGCGAGCGTACCAACTTTTTCATTAGCAATTTTTGAACGTTGTTTTTGCTAGTGTACTTTTTCACTGCACACAGCCATACTGGGTCTAAACCAAGCCAGAGTGACTAGGCTATCAATACATTGAAGTCTAAAGGAAGGCTCCAAGACCCAGCAGTTGCTGTGTTACATCAGTATGTGTACTCCAGGCAATCTCTGCAGTGACAAGGGCACATGAGGATTGTGTATGGCTAAGATCTGAGTTGGAAACTGGTGTCTACATATCTCTGAGGTCAAAGGCGTGGAAGGGCCAATGCCAGCCAGCAATTGGGACTCTGTATGAAATTTCACTGAAACAGAGAACAAACAGTTATGTTTGGATTATGAACACACTAACCCTGCAAAGTATTTTGATAGTAGCCACCAGAAAGCAACACTGGGATAGATTTACAGGGCCCCTCCACTTGTACCAAGATCTATAAAATCCAACAGCACCATAGTGGAAACTGTAACGCATTGAAACCCCTTGAATGCTAGTGTGCGAAGCAATGTGTTGGAGACCTCTCTAGCATTCAAGGGGTTAGAAGCTTAATTTAAAGCAGAACAACCATGTCACAAAATGTTTATCTTAACTAAGTCCCCTTCTGACGACTAGCTGCTTAGTAGCGCTAGGCGCCAGAATTATTACCTGATTTAACAGATATATGCTTTATTCCCCAACTGTCAGTAGCACAGACATCTTGCCAGAAGGACATCCGCGCTCCTGCGCTGTCAGTCCCTTTTGGAGCCGGCCGGCTCCTAGCAACTCCTCCTGGACCCAGCTGGGACTGACAGCGCAGGAGCGCGGACGTCATTCTGGCAAGATGTCCACTCTCCGTGCTACTGACAGCTGGGGAATAAAGTATATATCTATTAAATCAGGTAATAATGCTGGCAACTAGCGCTACTAAGCAGCTAGTCGCCAGAAAGGGACTTAGTTAAGCTAAACATTTTGTGACATGGTAGTTCGGCTTTAAACCAATGCGGATTTACTGTGGAGCGGCTGGCTTGCTTCAGAGTGCGTAAGTATATCTGTAGTCATTACTGCCACCAGCAGGGGCACTGTGACATCAGATTCTGCAGCCCAAGCAGTCGCCGCAAAAAAACATTTTCCACCCAACTGAATTTGCTACTCTGCATGGACAGATCTGTACAAACGAACAGACAAAAACCCTCAGTGTGGAAAGAGAAGGAGGAAACAGCATACAGTGAGAGTCACAAGAAAACATTACAGCATTTCCGTTCTGGCGTATAAATAGCTGATGCCTGCACATTGCAATTAGGTAATCTTAACTAGAAAAATCTGCACTGCAAACAATGGTGGTTTCTTGAAGTTTCAAAGGAACAAGCTATGTATAATGATAACAGATCAACTCTTATCGGAAGATAAAGGGGAGTTTGGGAACTTGAAATTATATTTCAAATGTAGAAACAGGGAGATTTACACAAATGTCTTTATGCAAAATAGTAACAGTTGATCAGGCTGAAAAAAAGTCATGCATCCATGGAGTCCAGCCCCATGTCAAATCACCATTTATCCAGAAAAAAACCCATTGAGGCCTTTTGAAATTAAGCCCCAAATGGCTAAAAAAAATTCCTTCCCGACTCCATATGGCAGTCAGATATTTCCCTGGATCAACATCCTATCTGCTCCGAAGCCAACTGTCATAATTCTCACTATTGCTCTGTGATAGATCGGTATCCTTTGCTTTTTTTAACGCAGTTACAGTATCTGCAAGTACAGCGTCCTGAGGAAAAGAATCCCATAGCGTTACCAGCCTTACTGTAAAAAATCCCTGTCTTTGTTGTGTAAAAGTGGCATAAAAATGAACATTGGCATTTCAAAAGAAACTTACGCCAGTAATGTGATATAATTGTGTTTTTGGAAAAACTGCTGTAGATCTTGCAAAAATTCTTCCTCAGCGAATTTATAAAAATGTTGCTTACAATTTAGCAACAAGTTTTTGCCCAGGTATAGCCTGTTCTTCAGCATACCAGGCATTATCAGATTACCAACGCCATATTTATAATGATGCTCTTACTCAGTTATATAAAAGACCTGACGTTATTGCCAGTTGCCATGACTAAATGACAATTTTTAATACTTTTTTTTAAAGAAATCCCTGCCGATAGGGACCGATATATAAACGCAAGCGTATCAGTCGTGGTGCAGGCAGAGAGCACCATTAGGAACAAATACAAGTTTCACAAATCCTCTTTGATTTAAATGGGGCTTTTACCCCTTGTACATGCTAGAGATATCGACATCTTATTGCAAGGAGCCCTAAAGGGCCAGAACTCCCATTAGACAAAGTAGCCAACTGCATGGAGAGCAAAGTTCTCAGGGGTGTTGACTTGTGTGATGACCACGCCCACAGAGTTGTGGGTGTGGCCTCAATGCTTCTAGTGCCCCTGGATTATGGAGCCTATTAACCAGTTTACAGACCCTGTCAAGAACCATAATTTAACCCCTTGGATGTTAGGGAAGTCTCCAATGCATTACAGACCACACACAGTCACGGCGTTAATGCGTTTTGTACTCCTTTGGCATCGAAGGGTTTGAGGCAGGGCTTAAAAGTTGAAGTCCTTTGCTACTACCCAGACCTGAAAAGTTACTCGCCACTGCAAGCCAAAACATACCCACCAGGGCTGAATTTCTACTCACCAGGGCTAAAATTTCACTCACCATTGGCTAGTGGAGAGTGGAAATTTTGAGCCCTGATTTAAGGGAACGTATCACTTACTGCAGGGCTCAAAATTTCCACTAGCCAATGGTGAGTGAAAATTTAGCCCTGGCAAGTAGAAATTCAGCCCTGGTGGGTATGTTATGGCTTGCAGTGGTGAGTAACTGCTCAGGTCTGGCTAGTAGCAAAGGACTTCAACTTTAAGCCCTGCCTTACTGGATACCTTTGCGTATTAATTACCAATGGATCATACTTGCCTGCCTTGCATACGTGAGGCAGGAATAAAGCAAACAGTACATGCAACAATGACGACGACACAGAACATTCAGTATATCTGTATGCATGCATCTGCCGCCTACTGAAATTCATGGGATCCGCAAACTAGCAGATGAAATACTTGAATCGATCTGGCCCTTCCTTGTTAATGATAACCAGTTGCGTGCCAGAGGGGGGGCACGCAAAGGGTTCAGCAAGGGCCAGACACAATCCAGCTACTGAATAATATGCAAACACATAATGTGCAAATCTAAATTTGATTTCCTTGCACATTGAACCACTGGCCACTTAAGGAATCTTTCCCCAAATGTTTATTACATCGCTGGTACACAAAGAATCCTAAACATCTGAGTGCCAGCGAGAAGGGGTCGACACACAAAGGGTTAACCATAGACTTTATGAACAAATCCCAATGCTCAAGGAATTCAAGTGGGAAATCCTGTAGTTAGGCAGGCTGCGTACACTCCACTCCCCTATTGCCCTCAATGGATTACTGTGAGCGTTTTGTGTAATCAGGCTGGCTGCTACTATAGTAACTACTTGTTAGGACGGTTTGTTTATTTGCTGGTGTTTTGTAATTTACAAGAGAGAAGGAAGTTGGGGTTTAGTGGTTACAACTCCAGAAGCTATGATGATCCATGTCTTTGCAGCGTGTGCCAATTTAGAACACAGGCTCTGGGATCTGTAAACCTTCCACTGTACTGCAATGGTGTGTCCAGTCTACTGCTGTTCAAACACTTCCTTACCGTGAATCATTTTAATTAAATAAATACTAACACCTAAATATTAACCGATTAACGACTGCCGAATCAGGAGGTGGGAGGCCATTAAGGACCACTATATTTTTGTGCAATGAATTCTGGTATGGCGCAGCATGTGGCCGCGTTGCAATCACAGAATTCCATGACGTGCCAGGACCATCACCCGTCCTTAACTTCTGGATGGCGTGATGGTCCTGGCATATCATATGTCACTAAGGGCTTAACTGGTGATACACTTAAAGGGATAGTAATGATTCAACATAAAAGCAGCTCCAATTAATCTTCATAGTATTTGGGCCATGGAGAGTGTTATTTCAATACTGTCAGAGTTGTAGTACAAGAGTAATTGAATGATAAAGTATCCCACTCCCGCCCCTTTTACCTAGTATAAGCCACCTCCCCTCAGATGTGGAATCTGGTCCATAGACCAGACAGCTCACAGCAAGGGACAATCTTACAATGAACACCCTGCCCACTTGACAGGACTTTCAGGTTTTCCCTTATGCTCACTGAAGATTGTCCCTCTCTGAGATCCATCCAGACAGTCTTGCTGCTCTGGCTGAGCAGTGTTACATCAGTAAAAGGGGCGGGAGGGAGATATTTTATCATTCAATTACTCTTGAACTACAACTCTGACAGAATTGAAATAACTCTCCAAAGTCCAAATACTATGATGATTAATTAGAGCTGCATTTATTTTGAAACATTACTATCCCTTTAACCTTTTGAGTGCCAGAAAGGTACAAAACACATTGTTGGAGATATAACGTCTAGTCTTATATGTGATCCTGACTTTTCTAGAACTCGGTGATTCTCCAGGATTTTCTGTGAATGAGCTGAGGTAATCTCTCTGTACAGGAACAGTGGCCCATATAAAGAAAACTGGAGAAAACCAACTGCACATTAGGGGACATACACAAATTTCTGTTAAATTAACTTGGGATTTTAACCCCTTGAATGTGAGAGGTCTCCAATGCATTGCAAATCAATGCATTGAAGACCTCTCTGGCATTCAAGGGGTTAAAAAGCTCAGTTTAAATGCATGGTAATTTATGCTATTTATGCGTCCTCTATGGTGCAGTTGGTTCAGTCCAGAATAACTTGAGTTTGCTTTTATCAATATGGACCAGTGACTTTAGCTTATTTCAATACAAACAGCACAAGCAACAAATAAATGCTCTCTGGGCATAACGTTTAAGCATGGCTTTTAAAGGCAAGTTTAGGGTCACATTTTAAAGATTTAACAAGAATAATTCATTTTACATATGCTATCGGCAAGTATGTTATTTTTAAGAGTTATATCAACCCATTTAATTTCTTTTGGGGTGTGTGTTCCTTTAATGTGACCATATCCTTTTAACTGCAGGATGTGGATATTAATTCCATTCTGTAACGTTACACAGGAAGCAGTGCAACCCTGCATTCTGGAGTTTTCATAAGGTGCTGCATTTAAAGGGATATCTGGTCAACATATCTCTAGTTTAATTTGAAATAACCAACACAAAACCCTTTAATCCAGAGTGCCAGAGGTGTAGCCAATACATTGCTTTGCAATGTGCTGGATACCTCTCAGGCACTCGAAGGGTTAAGGAACAGTAGTTGTGCAAAGCATTGCTTTTCAAATGCATCCTCCTCCCAAGTCATTACGGGGTTACCAACACCTAAAAATTAATTTTGGTTATATAGCAACATAGCTGACTAGGCTGAAATAAGACATACGTCTATCAAGTCTAGTCCATGCCAAATCATCCCTGTTGATCCAGAGAAAGGCCAAAAAATAAGGAGGCCATTTCCAATTTAGCCTCAAGTGGGGTAAAGAAAGTCATTCCTGACTCCAAACAGCAGTCATATAGTTCCCTGGATCATTGCATTGCAGCCATCTGTCATAATGCTCAATATTGTTCTGTGCCAGATGAGCAGTTACAGTATCTGCAAGCACAACATTTAAAGGCAAAATTCCATAGCTTTACTGCCCTTACTGTAGAAAAAAATCCCTGCCTTTGTTTTATCTGAAAGCGCCTTTCCTCTAGTCTTAATGGATCACCACTTGTTCTTAAGCTCAGCTCTTTGTGTAAATAGTTCAATGGATATTTTTTTGTATTGACCTTGAATTTGTAAATGGTAATCATATCACCCCTTAGACGTCTCTTCTCTAATGTAAACTAACCCAGTTTGGCTAGTCTCAGAACCACCAATTCATTCTAGACATTCTGTATTTCCATCCTGCATCTGTAAAATGTAACTAATTTATGTTAGATCCTTAAAATCCAATCCTAAAGCTGCATTTTAATGCATGTGTAGACTAGCCTATATATACACAGTTTGGTTAAATGGGATTTATCACGCCTATATAAGCTGCTCTTAAATGTTAGTTTATGTAGCAATTACATTGAGAGTTGCATTCATTTCATATTTTAAAATGTTATTTGGACAAAATTGAAGGAATATTGCCATGCACCTACTTACGGACAGACTGCGGGTACAGCTCTATACCCGCAGTCCGTCACTCTGCCTCTGCTCCACTCCCTCTCTATCCAGCCTCCTCAGATGACGGTGGCTTTCTGTCTGTAAAATGGAGCGCTCTCTTTGGTAGAAATCGATATCTAGTCAATGATAGCAACAAACTTTTTTACTCTGATTACAGCCAATTTCCATTAACACCACTTTCTAAACATATCCCCTAAGCCTTTGAATTCTAGAAATGTCTTCAATGCATTGCTCTGCAACGTGTTGGAAAATTCACATTGTTCTATAGGTTAAAAGCCCCAGATAGATTAATTGGGATTTATTTTACCACTACAACGCAGCTAGCTTGACCCAGAATCTCTCCACTTTCCTGTTATAAGGACCACATTATCTCAGCCATCAAATAAGTGGTGCAATTTTGGAGTCAACTGCACCATAGGGTACAAATGAAAATCCAGCAGATTCCCATGCCGGCGTGGTCTCCAACGCATGGTGAAGATTTCAATGGGCTGGCAATCCCAAATCAATGTGAAATTTCATTCCCCACCCACCTAGAATCACACTTCTTTGGCTTGATAAAAACAAGTACCACCACAATTTTTGCTTAAGCGTTAAGCGTGTCCGAAGGATGTGCAATGAGATGTATGCACATATGGCACTTTAACCCTTTGAATTCCAGAGTGGTACGTTACGCATTGCAAAGCAATGCGTTCCGTACCACTCAAAGGGTTAATGGTTATGTGTTTAATCGCATGATATCTTGAATTCCAAAGGAGAAGCCAGTCCCCAGCTTGATCATTCACACAAGATTCCCAACTTGCATCACACAAAACACAGCAGAAACATAGGAGCCTGTTTACAAAAACCAACCCCATTATTAACCACTTAACGACCAGGAGAGTGTGCAATGCACTGCAAAGAAATGCATCGTGCAAAACTTGTCTTAGCAATGCACTGTGAACCCCTCAGCACTCAAAGGGTTAAGGTTCCTTCCATGAAAGTGCATGCATTGGAAGGTAATTCGTAGCTAGCAACAAGAGAGGTAACCCCTTTGAGTGGCACTCAAAGGGTTAACAGCAACCAAAAGCAGAGCAACAGTTTTCAGCAATATTGATTCTGTGCAAAATGAGACACTGCTGTAATTACAAAGATCCTATCTGATTCCGGGGAAAAAAATTACCTGGAAATCTAACAAATCTAAGGTCTGTTTAAGTCATTGGAACGTTTCCCGTCTCCTCTACTGTGAAGCTGGTTTGCTGTAGAACTGGGCCTGTTTAGTTTATTTAATTCAGCCCCATGAGATTTCTGGTTGTGAAGCAGACCTAAATAATCAACCTGTCAGAATCTCTCTAATAGCGCATTTATGGATGCCCCCAAGAGTTGAATAATTTAGTAGAACTTGTCTACAGAAACATGGGGCAAGTTAAACACCGCGGAATTAAGTGGTTAAATCAGGGGTGGGAAATGTATACAGCAACCAAGAGGTTAGATTAAATCTAATCTCTGCACATTAAATGGATAATTAATGCTTATCCTTGCATATCAAGCACCTCCTGATAACCTCTCCTCCCTTTAAATTACAAAGGGCAAAAAGTTCTATTGGCACCTGAATTTTGCTCCTGCACCTACCTTTGGTTCTGGAGGACATTTAACCTGTTGAGTACCAAAAAAGGTATCCATCGAAATGCGTTTTATACCTCTGGCACTCAAAGGGTTAATCGATCAGCCCTTGATACCATGGACCTCAAAATCTACCCAATGATTATTTATTTTTTTACCAAAACTGGAGGAAGAGCACATTAACCCTTTGAATGCCAGAGGGGTACAGAATGCATTGCAAACCAATGCATTCCATACCCTTCTGGCACTCAAAAGGTTAACTATACTTCTGTTGCAATGAACAGAGTTTGAGGTCTGGTAGCAATACTTGCAACTGTCTGGTCTTCATCCATGGAGAAGAACCACATAGCTTATTCAAGAGATTCTCTTAAACACAGGATCAAGGGTAAAAATCCTAGTTAATAAGTTCTGGCCATACTAAAGGTAACTGAGAGTTTCCCATTAGGTGATGTCCATGCTCCTTTAAGGTTGCATATCCCTCTGGTGCTTGATCTTTTCAGATTAAAATTTCACTGAATCAGTTTTGTTGGTTGGCAACACACACTGGTTTATCACAGATGACAAGCAAACTGCATCTTCAGGTAGAACTTGGGTGTTGCAAGTCACTAAAGCTGATGCACTAAGTAACATGGTTTATTTTTGTAGCAAACCAACCTCGCCATAGGGTACAGTATAAAAAAAAACCCTCAAATTGCCATGAAGTTATCTTAAGTTTTTAACCCTTTGAATGTTATAGAGGAGTGCGTTAACCACCACTAACAGTCAACGGGTTTAAAGCTACAATTAAACCAATGGCAATTTTAGTGGACAAAGATCACACACTTTGGAGCCAGGCATAAAATTTAGTAATTTTTAGACAAGATTCCACATCTGAGGTGAGCAGTGTTACATCAGTAAAAGGGGTGGGAGGGGGATACTTTATCATTCAATAACTCTTCTACTACAACTGACAGTATTGAAATAACACTCTCCATGGCCCAAACACTATGAAGACTAATTGGAGCTGCTGTTTTTGTGAAACATAACTATCCAATTGCAGTAGTGTAGAACTGGATTGGACTTTCAAACACAAGCAGATTGGTCTACACAATAAGATTAAATTGCCAAATTGTATTACAAGACCAACACGGCCACACTTATTAACACTTTGAGTGTCCGAGGAGGCATTGTTGCGTACACATCAAGGGGTTAAGGGGAAAAATTACAATGTTTCTAGAAAAACTCCCTCTGGTTTCAATTGGTCTTTCATTGATAAATATGGTGCAGCTGTCTTACCCCCAATTGACGAGCTCGCACCTAATTTCACAAGGAAATTTATCAAAGTAGTATTGGCTGATTGATACATATCCCTGTACTATCTTCATAGAATGACTAGCAAAAGGTCATTCAACCCGCGGCCCCCAGGCCAAATTTGGTCCACCTGGCTCCATGTCAAGTGATACAATCCCTTTAAACCATTTGAGTGCCAAAGTGGTACACAATGCATTATAAAGCAATGCAGTGCGAACAACTCTGGCACTCAAAGGGTTTAACCCCTTAGTGACAGACGACTTACCTGGTAAGTCCAGGAAGTCATTCGCTATAATGGAAAAAAAAAAAACTGTCATTAAGGGGTTAAATGTGTCCACAGATTGTGGGGTCTGCTGTATTTAGCATTTGCTACTCAGAGCCTTATGTAGAAAGCCAAGAGGAGCAAATTAAACCAACTTCACCATAAGTAAAAAATTTACTAAAACTGCATTGATAAATTAGGTATTTAACACTTTGAGCGCTGGAGGTCTCCAACACATTGCCCTATTTACAATCAATTGCAGTTTTGGGGAATTTTTTTTTCTTCTATATGGTGCAGTTTATTTTTCTCCCCAACTACTCAACTTTTGACGTTAAAACAAATATATATCCCAAGAGCCTTCCCCTACAAGTTAAGCATAACAGCACAACTGTGTAGGGTTAGAAAAAAATATCCATGTCCTTCCAACCCATACCCCCACTACTGCAATGAAAGAAAAGAGCATACAAATGATTTTATGTGAAACCTCCTCGCTTCCTGTTTTAGTTTTGTTGCTTAGTTACCAAGGCTCTACTTCTGATGATAGTAGCCAGGCACCAAACCACTGACAGGAAGTGATGAGGTTTAACAAATTTCTTAACACTAAGGACCAGAGGGGTTTGCAGCTCATTCAGAAGCAATGTGCTGTACACACCTCTGGTCCTTCAATGGGTACTTTTATACCCTAGTACTTCTTAATTGAACAATTTACCTTACCTACCTAGGTAGATAATGCAGTCAGGTGTATCAAGATATTTTGCATTAAACCTGAAGTTGCCTGTTTACAGTGATTTCTATTGAATTTCTCCTCTAGGACACACAACTCATAGCAAATAGGCTTCAACAGACCTGAATGACTCATAAGAGGCATTAGTCTATCAGACAAAAACTATCAGGGGACTAGAAGGGAGATCAAAAAACTAAAAAGTTTGTAAACAAAACTGTTCTGAATGATACCCCAACCTAGGCAAGCCCGTCTGTTAATCCCTTTGAGTGCCAATGCGTTGCGTACCCCTCTGGCACTCAAAAGGGACTATTTCTGGAATACAGGTTCCCCTTTAAATAGGTTCAGTTCTCATCAGTAATGTACACAGGGAAGCAGATGAGAGACAGGGAGACCAATGTACTAACGAAATTAATACTGGGCAAACCAAATGTATGATAGGGGAAAATAGATTTCCTAACTTCCACTGATTTAAATGAGAAATGTAACTCCTTCAAAGCTAGAGAGAAATACTTTGGGGACCTCTAGCAATGTGTTGCGTACCCCTCTGGCACTCAAAAAGTTAACTTCTATGTGCAGAAGAAAATGGGGGAAAAAAAAAAGTCTCTCCTGGGTAGGCCACTGGATGGCAAGTACTGAGCCAGAATTGTTAAAATAATGAGACGAATCCCAAAAGGACTACACTTTTCCAGCAAGGTCAAACAGTTGTCTTAAAAATTAGCTAAAATTATTTAACTAAACTATCAGCTGAAAAGCGTGAAGGCCTTCGATTCACAAGCTCAAGTCCGTCTGCCCGAGCTGAAACTCTATCCTTTCTTGTTTGACATTTTAACGTTTCTGATACAGGTGGGGAGTATCAACTGTCCACTAATGACACAAACTTTCAGATTTTATTAGAATTACATGTGGCAGGAGAATGGGTTAAAGTGAACCTGTCACCCCAAGGTTAATTTTAACCCTTTGCCTGCCAGAGGTATCTATACCTCTCGGACACGCAAAAGGATTAAAAGGGGTTGTAATGGTTAATTTTAAGTTTATTTAATATTGTAGACAAAAAAAAAAAAAAAGATCAGTGTAAGTCTTATCTCTCAAACCTTTATGGTTTGAGAGAGAACTTGCTAAAGTTACCTTTTCCTGGCTGTTTTACTCGTCTGCCATCTAGCTGACAGCTGCAGATTCCAGTCATTTGACCAGACAGGCTCTTCAGCAGAGCTGAAATCACGCTATTTAGACAAATACTTAATTGGAACGGTCTACAAAGTGTGCTTGCAAGCCAGACACACTTTGTAGACCGTTCCAAATTAAGTATTTATCTTTAGATGGCTATATCGGCACTGCTGAAGAGCCAAATCTGGTCAAGTGACCAGAATCTGCGTCTGACAGCTTTACAGCTCGTGAAGCAGAAAGGGGAGGGACCAGAGAACATTATTTTCCTATGTCTCTCAAACCATAACGGTTTGAGAGATACAAATAAGTGCAAGTACTCTTAATTGTATATACCATATACTTAATACTTTTTTTCTAACATTACGATCCCTTTAAACAATTAAAAGCTTCCTATAGGTTGTGCTGGTTGATTGTTTATTATACAACTAGTTTGAGAAATTAACCTTTACCGGTTGTGCCACAATCTGGCACGTTTTACAAATTCGTTTCTGCACTGGGCCAAAATGACCACTCACCAATCTGAGTCTCGAAAAAGCCTACCACACTGAGGTAATTTCTCAGAATAGCAAGCAGTGAGTTTTTCCTGGTGCATAACGAATGATCATGCAGTGCATGAAATTGGCATAAAATGACATGTTGTGCCAAAATAATGGTATCCCC